>CANTUT010000868.1:2500-152500 GCA_947687605.1 Reutealis trisperma
CTAGGTCTTTTAATTTGAACACCCATTTGTTTGTCAAAGCTTTTATGCCTTTTGTAGGTTTCACCAATTCATAAGTGTTGTTTTTCATCAAAGAGTTCATGTCTTCTTTCATGGATTCTATCCATCTATTTTTGTCTTTATGATCTAAGACTTCTTGAAAAGATTCTGGCTCCCCTTTCTCAGTAAGATTAACATATTCTAATCTTGGGTATCTTGTAGATGGCTTGTGTGGTCTGTTTGACCTTCTGAGATATTATACATCAATCTCAGGTTGTTGAATTTGCTCCCCCTGATTACCATTCTCTTGTGCTGGTACATCAATCTCAGCATCATCATCATCATTATGAGGCACCTCAATGCCATCAGCAATATCTTGAACTTCCACTTCTCTTTTAGTTTGAGAAGGAATCAGCTCAATACAATCTTTATCAGCTTGCTGCTCTTCTTTATTTAAATCTTCAAAAGTTTGGTCCTCATGAAAGACCACATCTCTACTCCTCACAATTCTCTTCTTTATTGGATCCCAAAATTTATACCCAAATTTTGCATCACTGTATCCAATGAAGATACATGGTATGGCTTTATCATCAAGCTTTTGTCTCTGCTCCTTTGGCATATGTACAAATGCCTTGCATCCAAATACCCCCAGATGAGAGTAGGAGACATCTTTTTTGGTCTGTACTCTTTCTAGAATATCAAAGTTTAATGGAGCAAAAGGCGATCTGTTGATCAGATAGCATGCAGTTTAGACAGCCGCTCCCTGCAATGACTTTGGAAGATTGCTTATTCTCAACATACATCTAACTCTCTCCATAATAGTACAATTTATCCTTTTAGCTACACCATTATATGAGGAGTTCTAGGGACTGTCTTCTCATGTTGAATTCCATATTTAGAGCAATAATATCTAAATTCATAGGAAGTGTATTCACCTCCATTGTCTAAATAGAGACACTTCAATTGCTTCCCTGTTTCTCTTTCTACCATGGCATGAAATTTTTGAAAAATTGGAAACACTTGGTCTTTTGTCTTCAACAGATACACCTAGACTTTCCTAGATGAACCATCTATAAAAGTTATAAAGAATTTGGCTCCTCCTAAAGATTCAACTTCAATGGGACCATAAACATCAGAATATACACATTCTAATGCATTCTTTCATCTAATAGATGAGCTTTTAAAGGAAACTCTGTGTTGCTTTCCAAATAAGCAATAGTCACAAGGATCTGATCCAATGCCTTTCTCCATAGGAATAATCTTCTTCTTAGCAAGAATCTGAAGTCCTTTTTCACTCATATGGCCAAGTCTTTTATGTTATAAATTTGATGAAGATTTAGCTACTACATTAACCTCATTTTCACATGCTTCTCCACGGGTTTTGTACAGCATTAAATAGCTCTTTCCTTTTGCCACAACCAATGATCCTTTACAAAGTTTCCATCTGCTATTGCCAAAATAATTCTCAAAATCTTGATTATCCAAGGCTTTCATGGATATAAGATTGAAGCGTAATTCTGGAACATGCCTCACATCTTTCAATGTCAATTGGCAGCCAATATTTATCCATATACATACATCTATAATTCCAATAATGGGAGAATGTGTTGAATTTCCTATCCTCACAGTTCTAAAATGGCTAGTTTTGGACATGGCAAATATTTTTCTATTTGGAGTGATGTGGAAAGAAGTGGCTGAATCAAGCACCCACTTAGTCATATCATCACCAACATGTAGACACTTATCTGCTACTACTGTTACTTCTTCTATTGTGATGACTGCAATGGTGTTTTCTTCCTGATTCTTTTACTGACTACTCTCTGGCTCACCTCGTGTCAACAATCGATAATTCTTTTTAATATGGCCTGGTTTCCCATAATGATAGCATGAGAAACTTTTATTTCTTGACTTTGACCTCCCTTTGGACTTGTCATTTTGATTTCTTCTTCGTCGAGATTTATTTGTGCCCTTACTTTCTGTAACAAGAGCTTGTGCTTCTTGATCTCTTTCCTTATTCTACTTCTTATAAGACAATAAGGCTTCAGCAACCACTTTAAACTCCATCTTATCTTTTGCATAAGTCAAAGCTGTGGTAAAATGATTATACGACGAAGGGAGCGTCACCGTAAGCATCACAGCTCTTTCTTCATCACTGAATTTCACATTGAACTTTGACAGTTGAGAAAGCTTGCTATTGAAGTTGCTTATGTGTTGCATCATGCTCATATTTTCAGCCTTTTGTATTTGATACAATTCTCTCCACAAGTAGAATTTGTTTGCAAGATTCTTTGACATATACAAATTCTCTAAAGTCTCCCATGTTTCTTTGGCGGTCTTACAATCTTTTGACTCAATATTCTATAAGATACTATTCGAGAGATTTAGACAAATTATACTTGCTGTAATCTCATCTAGCTCCTCCCATTGATCATCAGGGATTGTTGTAGCCTTACTTTCTTTACCTAACAATGTCTTATGAACCTTTTGTTGAATGAGAATATCCTTCATTCTTCTCTGCCATAAAGAAAAATTGTTGATGCCATCAAACTTCTCAATTTACTATAATAACTATATTCTTCTACAGTAATTGTATGTTGCTACAGTGCATAATAATTGTGAAAAAATGCACCAGGAAAGACTGGAGGGGTCACAAATAGTTACACTTAAAATCCAGTCTTCTTAGGCAATTATAGCCTTTGTGCCAAAACTTTCCTAGACATGCACTTAATCGCACAATGCTGCACTTAAAAAACATAGATATCAAATTTCCTCGTGATGGGCTGGATTGCTACAGTGGCGGGTTGGACTTCTGCTACAGTATAGACCTTGCTACAGTACTGGATCACTACAGTACTGGATTTTTGCTACAGTACTGGATCTATTTTGCCGATAGGCTAGGTTGTTACAGTGCCATTGACATCAGCAAACATCAATAAATTATGAAATTTTGCATGAACCATGCAAAAAACTTTACTTCAAAAAATAATTATCGAGTTGACGTCCGTTTTTGAAACTAATCACACTAAAATACTTGTCGTATTTTTCTCTTCTGTGCAAATATTTCCCTTTTTAAAATATAATAATGCCTGGGCCAACAAATTTACTCAGTCCTAATAAAATCTTTTCTGATATGGAAGATCAATCTATGCTGCAATCACAGAGAATATTAAGAATATTAATGGGCTGGGATCATCAACCAAGCAGCTCTGATACCACTTATTAAGAAAAATATGAGCACAGCAGAATAAAATGGACACAGATATTTACGTGGAAAACCCTCTTAAATCTTGAGGGAAAAACCACTGGACAAACTCTGAAAAATCTTCACTATAAAATAATGAGAATACAAAGAATTAATCTCTTAAGTTTTATGAACTTAAACTTGAGGTATACACTCACAAAATTACACTCTCACAATTTTGTGAAACTCACAGTATTTCCTCTCTACAAATCAATTGTAGGAATACTCTCAATTTTTTTCTCAGAGGAATTCTCTCTATTTTCTCTTTGGAATTCTCATCCTCACACAAACTCTCTTTTTCTATGTGTTTAGTATGTCATTATAATGGTTATAAGCAAGCCTTTATATAGGCTTCAAAAGAGTGAGATACTGCTTCAAAAGAGTAAGATACTGCTTGCAACAGATTGTATTTTCCACCTACCAATTATCAACAATTGTTGGCACTGAAAAACTGACTTCTTTTTTTTTTCTTTATTTTCAAATGGTGGGCCCTCTATGTTGGAGGGCCCCATTCAACATCGATGATGTTAGTGAATCAAGTGACTTCTCTTTATACTTGGTAAGGCGCTTTCTTACAAACAGTTCAATAAACTTTCCAATCATAAGGGATCAAATGTCGACTCTATGGAGACCTCATAAGGGGTTTTATATCAAAGACATTGGTCCAAACCTTTTCCTCTTTTGTTTCTTTCATAAAATTGATTTGAAAAGAGTTAGTGGGGGGGGGGGGGGGGCGGCGGGCCACCGGGTGGCGCCCTTGGGCATACGATAGTTAGCCTAGTGAAATGCCTAAGTCAGTTGAATTTCTTAACATGGAAATATGGGTGCAAGTATGTAGGCTTCCTATTGTGTATATGCCTGAGATTATGGGTAAGCAGCTTGGTAACTTTATTAGAGAATTCCTTGAGTATGATATCAATAATATTACTGGTTTATAGAGGGATCGTATAAGAATTTGAGTGTCTATAGATAGTAGAACTTCGCTGAAAAAAGTGAAGAAATTAAGAAAGCCAAAAGAAGAGTGGTTCTTTGTCACCTTTAAGTGCTAGCAGCTTAGTATGTTTTGTTATATGTAGGTGTCTTGGACATTCTAATAAATTTTGTGAAAAACTATTCACTACTCCAGCTGATGAGATAAGGCGTGATTGGGCTATATGGCTGAGAGTAACTCCAAGGAAAGTTTCTTCTCAAGGAACTAACAAATGGCTTTGCAACAAAGATGGAGACGATAAGAGACCTACTATGCTGAGTAAAGGTAACTCATCCAATATGCCCCGAGTTAACTTAGTAATAAGTATGGAAAGACCACAAACTGGGATCATAGGAGAGCAAATTATGGCAAAGATAGTGCCCTATGGTGAGCATTCTATCAAGGCAATGAATCAAGAGTTGAAAGATAAGGAAACTATTGCTGATTTGGAAAGTGAAGGCCTTGAGTTAATGGATGATAAAAAGAGAAGAAGAGCACGTCCCCAAACTAAAGCCCAAGTTGTCAATATGTAAATTGAATCCGACTCAACCTCTTAAGCCTAAGTCCAGGCTCTAAATAGGACTATTCTAACTGATCATTTTTTTTATGGGCAGGCTCTACGCTTTAAGCCTGTCGAGAGCCATGATTTGCTTAAGTTGGAATTGCTAGGGATTAGGACAGCCTTGAGCAATTCAACCACTCTGTGAGCTTGTGAAAGTTCATAGGCCTAATATTATCTTCCTTTATGAAACTCTCATCCATAGTAACAAATTCAAAGAGATCAGAATTAAGCTAAGGTTTGAGGCTTCATTTTTAGTGGATAGAAAAGGGAGAAGTGGTGGTGTTATTGTGTTATGGAAGTTGAAGAAGGTATGTACCATCTCAAATTTCACTAGAAACCATATTGACCTTTTAGTGATTGATAATGCGGTTGGACAATGGAGACTCACAGGTTATTATAGTTTTCATGAGAGGGGACACAAAAAAGATGCTTCAAATATCCTTAGATAATTATCCATAAATTCTAACCTCGCCTAGTGTTACATCAGGGATTATAATGACATGCTATGTTTGGAAGATAAAAAGGGAAGAATTCTCCACTTAGATTATTTATTGTGAGGCTTTAGAGTAGCAGTAAAAGATTATTGCTTAATAGATGTTTCTCTTACTAGTTATCCTTATACTTGGCAAAGAGACAAAGGCACTGAGCATGGGGTAGAAGAACATATATATATAGCTCTTATTTTCTATAGGTTGGATTCTAAATTTTCCTAATCATTATTTGTTGAATCTTACGGCCCCCTATATTAGACCACTCATCTTTGCTTCTCAATACTCATAATGTTAGACTAGAAAGGAAAAGACCTAGAAGATTTAAGTTTGCAAACTATTGGTTTTTGGAAGCGGGTTTAAAGGAAGTTATTATTGATGGGTGGAATTCTATCAATGGGACTCTTTTGGATAGGATTAACACCTGCTCATCTATCTTGTCTGATTAGGTGAAAGATATTGCCAATCAATTTTGATTTGCTACTAAAAAGTGTCATGAGCAGATGGAGATGCTATGTATCAAAGACGAACCGAGCTTAGTTCAGTAGTTGAATGAAACTAAAGCCTCTCTCTAGACTGTTAGAACAGGAAGAAGCATACTAGAGTCAATGAGTGAAATCCTTCCTTCTTAAAAGGGGTGACTCTAATACTCGCTATTTTCATGCATTAGCCTCTATTAGAAAGCGTAACAATTTTATAAAGGGCCTCCATGATGATGAAGGAGTTTGACAAGAAAGCATTGAAAATTTGTTGTGTATTGCTCATTCTTATTTTGTGAATTTATTCTCTAATAGCTTGGGCAACTAGAGCTGGTTCTTAATTGTGTGGATATAATAATTACTAGTAAAGATATTGACCTATTGCTTTAGCCATTCACTATAGATGAATTCAAGGTATCTTTGGATCAAATGCACCTTGAAAAATCTCCAGGTTGGATGGGTTTAACCCTACATTCTTTAAAAAATTTTGGGACATTTTGGGTAAGGATATCTTTGTTGTTGTTGTTGTTTGGCTTGAGAGGCTTCAATTTCCTGTTCTTTGAACTCTACCAACATAATACTAATTTCAAATTTTGAATCTCTAAGCTCCATAAGGGACCTTCGACCCATTTCCCTTTGTAATGTAGTTTATAAGATCATTACCAAAGTTCTTGCTAATCGATTGACATTGCTGCTGCCTAAGATTATTTCCCTTACTCAATCAGCATTTGTGCTCAATCGAGGAATCGTAAACAATGTTTGTGTGGCATTTGAACTCATTCACAATATGAAAAAATGAAGCAAAGGTAAAAATGGTACTGTAGCTCTAAAGATTGACATAAGCAAAGCTTATGATCATCTTGATTAGGGTTTTCTTTGAAATATCATGGTAAAGATGGGCTTTTTTGAATAGCAGGTTAACATGATAATGCTTTGTGTATCTACAGTGTCTTACAAGGTGTTGGTCAATGGGTATGAAGCTGGTTTTGTAGTGCCTATAAGGGGTTTGCGACAAGGCAACCCTCTCTCTCCATATCTTTATATTGTTTGTGTTGAAGGACTCATGAGATTGATGCTTAAAGTGGAAAGAGAAGGCTTAACTAGTGGCTGTAAAATCAATAACCATGCTCCTTCTATATCTCACTTTCTTTTCTCTGATGGCAGCTTATTTTTCATTAGTGCTACTATTGAGGAAGTAAGCAAATTGAAGGAGCTTTTACAGCTTTATGAATGTGCATCAGGTCAAGCTATTGACTTTAGCAAATCTAGTCTTTTATTTTGCAAAAGTGTAGCCTCTAACTTGAGAATTGCTATAGAGAATGTGTTGGAAGTGTCGATGCCACTTAAGACAGGGAAATATCTTGGCATGCCTTCACTCATAGGCAAAATAAGAAAGCTATTTTCACTATTTTAAAGCAAAGACTATGGAGAAGAATTCATTCATGTAAGGGCAACTTTTTGTCTTGAGCTGGTTGTGAAATTCTCACCAAATTTGTCCTCCAATCGATCCCCACATTTTGTATAAGCTGCTTTCTCCTTCCTAGCTGTTTAGCTAATGAAATTAAGTGCATGTTGCATAGCTTTTGGTAAGGATCTAGCAATAGGAATAATGGTGGAATTCAATGGATGAATTAGAGTAAATTCTGAACAAGTAAATTAGTAGGAGGCATGGACTTTCATGATATCCATGGCTTTAATCTTGATATACTTGGAAAAATGGGGTGCAAGTTTATTTCTAAACTGGATACTCTTATGTGTCATCTCTACAAAGCTAAATACTTTCCTAATAGCGATTTCTTATTAGCCAATCTTAGTCATGCTTCAAGTTATACTTGGAAGAGTATCCTTGCAGACCGTTGTAATACCTAAGGTTTCCCTAACGTATTAGCTACTAGAGTTAGTAATGGAGACACTGAAATGTTCATGTATTGTACCATTCAAGGCCTTCCTAGCACATCAAGAACCATAAGAATATCATAAGAAGTGATTCTAATAAATAATGTAACAATGAATGAAAAATAAAATCAATTTTGATAAGCATTTTAATAGTAAAACGAAAGTCAAACTGAGTTTGACTTAATGTGACTACGTTAATTATTTATTTGAAATGTAACTCTAAAGTGCAAGTGAATAGGCATGAATATAATACCTAAACATCTCCTAAATCATTTGAGATAATAATAGTGACATGAGAAGTTGATTTTAATCAAAGTTACAATAGCAAAATAGAAGTCAAACTTAGTTTAACCTAGTGAGCCTACATGGTCTACTTGCTTGAACAATGTTATTAAAGGGCTAGTAAATGTGCATTATAAAGTGAATAAAATTTATCTACCAATGTGTAGAGTGTGTAGTTAAACTAGAAAGTGAAAGTAAAGAAATGAAAAATCTATTAAGTTAGTAAGAAATGTGCATATAAGGATTTGTTAATGGGCTTTTGGACTCTAAGGTCCAAGCCCAATTGATGGCAGGCCCACAAGGCCCATGGATAAGTAAATATAAAATTTTTCTAGTGTTAAAAATGGTTAACCAACGCAAAATTGATGTAGGAAGAGGTAGCCACCAAATTTGACTTGGAAGCCACCATTTTTTACTAAGACAAATCCTTTTCCAACTTGAATTCTTACTTTTCCTACACCAAAGTCTACATTCATTTTTGCTCTTTCCACACCATATGATGAACATCATCAACTTGGATAAGATCCTAACCATCCAATTTGATTAAATCATAGCCAACCATTATGATTAAATCTTAGCCAAAGAAATGGTGTGATTAAATCACCATCATCCATTCTTTCATATATAAATGGAAAAGATGTTCATTTCTCACCATTTTATGTAAACTCCCACCAAAAGTATTATTCTTTCCAAAGGAAAAATCTCTCAACATAGCCATCACTTAGGAACCCTAAATTAAGGCTTTTCAAGGTAAGAAATTATGCTCATCTCTTCCTTTATGTGTTTTAAGCATGATTTCAAAGTAATAATTGCAAAAACTTTCCATTTCCTTCATCTATATGGTTTGGCCAAAGTAAAGAAAAATTTTGAAATGTTTGTCTTGTATGTTAGTTAATGAAATATGAGATTTGGACTTGAGAACTAAGGGTTTAACATGATAAAATAAACAAGAAAAGCATGAAACTCATCTAAGTGCACTAGGAAGCATGGTTCAGCCACTTTAATGAAATTGTGAAGGAAGTGTTCTAAATTTTATTTGAAAGTATCTAAGGTTATTATGGGTGGAAGGAAATGGTTTGGAAGTGTTAAAATGAATTATAAAAGCCTGGTTTTCCCCAAAATTATCGGAAGTTGGAAAATTTTAGGTTTTATGAATTAAAGTAATTCAATCTCAATTAATTAATGGGAATTAATTGTTGAAGTATTAATTTGATGAAACTATAATCAATTTGAGGGTTGATGGGAAATTGATGGTTTTTCCCAAATTCTAGGGTTTATGGACAAATTGGAAATTTTGATAATTGAATTTGAATTCATGAAATTAGAGGGATAATTAAGCTTAAAGATGGTGAAGCATGATTTGCAAGATGTTAATTTCAAAATCCAATTGATAGAAATAATTTTCCCCAAATTTAATGAATTAGGTTCATTTCTAGAATTGGAAGGTGAAAATGGAATTAGTTTCATTGAATAATGGAAATTGTTTAAATTGATTCTAATTGAGTAATATGAAATTGAAATGTGAAATTATGAGGAAAGGAATTATCTTTCCTTAAGTGAATACATTTGGCTATTTGGAAAACAACTAAGGAAAGTGTTAAAATTAGTAACAAGTATATGTATAGTGTGTCTTGACCTTAAAAGTAATAAGTTAGTACTATAATGAATAATATAAAAGTGCTAATAAGTTAAGAAAAATTTAAACTAATAACATAACAAGGATGTCACATCCCAACCTTAGAGATATGACGGTCCTAGAACATGGGGAGACATAAGGTCATCCACGCCTGTAGAACCCACTTACTCGTAAACAAATCATGCCTAGGATCTTACCAAACCTCTTACAATAACTCATTTAAAACATTTAGATGAATACCTTTAATGGCGGAAGTCTAAAATAAATCATTACATATAAAATCCATAGGGAAAACAATATATATCAATAAGTATCAATCAACATTCCTAGAGCATCTAATGGCAAGACTTTATAAATTAGTATTATTGATAACTTGGACAAGGAATTTTCCAAGCAAAGTAGAATGCTTGAGCCATCACTTGCCTCCTCACATTTGCACACCTAGAACCACACAAGGAAAAAGGGGTGAGATAGATAATCTCAATGAGTAAACGATAAGGCACATACATTATCACATATTCCTTTGGAAAGGAAACACATAGCTTATACACATAGTTCATGATTTATAATTCATGAATCAAGTTACAATTTAACAAGTGTTCAATTTGGCAAATTTGCAGAAATCACACTTATAACTTATAAAGAGTGAAGGCTATTGCTCTATCACTCGAACTTATAAAGAAGAGGTGGCTTTATACCAAATTCCAACTCCTATCACTTATAAGGCATGAAGCTGATCAAGCTCCATGGCTAGAATTGCCCCTTCTAGCTGAGGTGGATACACAACCTCTATCCATTGGGTTAAGACCGTGTGTACAGGTTCTAATGATTACCCGCATCGGCACGAGGATTCTACATAAAGGGTTAAAGGTACCATAGCTAGAGCTAATGGTAATCACAATTAACAATATCACATAAGGCAACAATAATATGTATTCTAATAACAATAGTGGTTTAGCTTTAAAATAAAAGATACAATGATAGTGTAGTTCCAGAAAGAATGTAAGTTAGGGTGTTACTCATAAGAATTTCTCATTGGATAAACAAAATAGTTTTGGACCAAATGTCCTTTGGCAACCCAAGCTTGTCAAAGAAATCATATAAGAATATTTTAGAATAGAAGAACTTGGACTTTAAAGATCACAAAGGCTTACATAGTAAAATATCACATTCTTATAACACAACATAATGTTGTTCACTCTTATAACATGAACATGGCGTTTACTCACACTTGTAGAATGAATACGATGTTTACTCACCTTGGGGTTCCTTTGCTCCTAGTATACATAGTTCCTTTACACTTCTAAAGCTCCTCAAACTCTAACATAATATTTAATTTAATACTTAGTATTTATTTACTCATTATGCTCCTATCCCATAACTACTCATGCACATATAACATACACATACACTTAGAGTTCACATATAGGTGTACTCATCACTTGCACATAACACGTTAACTTTAAAAGTCTTGCATATTTAGGCCTTACAAACTCTCATGACAACACATTACAGTCAGATCAATACCTTTTTAAGGTCATCACAATATTATTACCTCAATATCAATTCACTTTAACAATTATCTTAATTCACTTTATACTTCCATACATGTCAACTTAACAATTAACCTTTCAAGTGTCATGCTTAACTCTTATGATCCTTTTTATTCAATTGTCACTTCATCAACACAAAATCATGTATTTATAATCAAGTTATCATAGCATCTAATTCCATATTTCCCAATCATATTTGTATTCTAATCACAATATAAGGTTAAGATACCTTAAGTATACCTTAAGTATACCAAAATGCATTTAAGCTTATCTAGGATCATACCTTCAACTAACATGCAATTTTATCATTTATTATACATACATACATGTCAATAATCATCAAAACACATCACATAAAAATTATAAATATTGGGACAAAAATATTCATATAGGCCAAATGCATTACCAAAGTAAAACTAAATTCTTTTTTTTCTTTTTGCACTTTCCGTCTATTTCAAAAATATGTAAAAATATGGTTTGAACCAAGATTTTTCATGTAAACACAATAAAAATCATCTTATAATTTTAATCCATATGAATAGGCCACACTTGGTGTTGTTTATACATAAAAATTCAACTTTTGAATTATAGAGCACAAAACCATGAGTTTTCTTGTTTTTGATATTTTCCGGTCATTTCAGAAATATGTAAACAGGTTGTTTAAACTATTGTTTTTCATTCAATCATAGCAAATATTAGTTTAAAACACATCCATACATGATTCGGCAGCCATAGATAGTATTTATACAAAAAAAATTTCAAGTTTAAAGGCTTAGGTGAAAAATCATGAGTTTTCGCGCTTTACACGCTTTTCGTTCATTGCAACAATAAACAGACATATGATTCAAATCATTATTTTTCATCTAAACAAAAAAAATATCATATTAGAGTACTTCCTCACACAAATTGGCATTCACATATCAATTTAATAATAGAATTTTCCAACTTCTAAGTTCTAATACAAAAACTTTGAACTCGTTTGTTTTTTTGAGACTTTCTAATCATCACAGAAATATGCAGAAATATTATTTAAACCAATATTTTCCATCAAAACAAATCAAAAATTAGTTTAAAAAACAATAATGCAGGAATTGGCCCCCTTGATATGATCTATGCATAAAAATTTCAATTTTGAGTTACAGGATTCACCTTTGGAGAAATCGCATAGAGAGGTTGGTGCTTTCAATGGAAAAATTAATTTTTCTCTCAAGAAATAACCTATCCCAAATTTTATCAGTAAAAATTAGTAAATATTCAGTTCAAAATAATTTTTCAAAGATTAGTTTCATAAAAATCAAATAGCAAATTGAAAGGAAAAGAAAAACATACGAACGGTTGCGAAATTGCAAGTTTGAAGGATTTTTTTATGAATTTCGGTAGAGAGAAATATTTTGAGAGAATTTTTTTGTCAAGATACAGAAAAATAGAGTGATGGCTGCTAGAATGAGAGTGCTGGCCAAAATTTTCATTATATATTAGGGTTTGGGTGAAATTTCCACTAATACCCTTAATGAACTAGGTTAGAAGGATTTTAGTATAGTGGGCTTTTGGGTATTTGGGCTTTTTATTTAAATTTTGGGCTGATTATAATTAAAATAAAAAGAATATTTTTCTTATTATTTCTGTAATATTTCCCTCAAAATATTTATTTTAAAAATTATTTTAAAATACTCATAAAATTATTTTATGCTTAAAAATCACCTTTTTACATGAAAATTCATTTTACGAAAAATAAATTATTTCATGCTAATGCATTTTATTCAAATCATTTATTTTACAATAATAATTCATATTAGGCATACTAAAATTAATTTAACATGCCCCAAACTCATAAATTATGTCACACATGAATTTTCATAAAATCAAATATTTTGTCACAATTACTCTTAATTCAAGCAATTTATCACGAAAACTCCTAGGGTAGATGTGGGTTGTTACAAAGGAAGTGATTAATGTGTAATTGAATTGCAAATGTGTAGAATATAAAGACAAGGACAAGGACATTATCCAAGGGTGTGAGCAGCACTACTAGCATCAAAGTTAAACATAAATAGGAGTAAAGGAGTCCAATGTGAGTACTTAATAATATAATATGATATGTGTCATATTCTATAAACCATTGTTGATTAAAACATCCTTATTTGAATATCCCAATTTATTGTCAAATATGAATTGCCTCTCAAATGTTGTATCTGGATATGATATTTCTTGATGGCATTTGGCCATTATGAGTCATTCCATATTGACTTCATAATGTGACCTTTGATAATAATTATTATTGTATTAGCATATTTTCCATTGAATTCCCTATTGTAAATTCCTTATGAACCTTTTATTGATGCCTATTAATAAGCAGAAG
This sequence comes from Reutealis trisperma, assembly GCA_947687605.1. NCBI lineage: Eukaryota > Viridiplantae > Streptophyta > Magnoliopsida > Malpighiales > Euphorbiaceae > Reutealis > Reutealis trisperma. Next base: position 15,964 of record CANTUT010000868.1, read on the forward strand.
TACCATTTTGATGTGGGGTAATACATCGCACTTTGTGCACTTGGTATAAGCTCGCGGGTAGGGCAAGAGTATCCAACCTTTGTTAGGGGGGAATAGTTAACTATAAGACCTCATCAATCTTATGTAATGTGATGCATGTGAGTGAATAAGGTTTAGGCCGCCACTCTTTCATTTATATGTGTGGGAAGCATTACACATCCAAGAATTTATTATTTTTGCTAAAGATATTGTTCCTATCTTAAATGAGTAATTGATTCATATTGAAAATTTTGATTAACATCACTCTATTGTCATAATGAGCTCATCCTGATAAGGACCCACACATTGACCCCATATTGTAAATATTGTATTATTATGTACTTGCTGAGCTTTGTCTCATTCCTTAGTTGTTTAAATTTTTCAGGTAAGGTTGATGAGTTAGCAAGGTTAATTCCAAGCCCTATTCTTTCACTTGGAAGGTACTGTGCTAATTTCAAGAGTTGTGAATTTTGGTTATATGACTATGAAGACCATTGTTTTAGAGTTCCATGGTTACCAAAGGTTTAGTACTAAAATGTTATTGGGTTTATATGTATTATAAATTGTATTGTAATTAGTATTTTAATAGTGTATTAAGTAATGAACATTTGGATAATGACATGACAAATTTGGACATTTTACATGTTGAGTACATAAACGGTATTAGTAAGTATTTAGTAATATGTAAAATGATAAACTAGTAATGGTCAATAAGGAAAGGTAATTAGGTTTCAATCTTAGGATAAGGTTCAACATGGTAAATGGTAAAGAATTATAAGTTAAATGGGGTTCTATGAGTTTAGGTGACTTTATATCTCCCTATGCCCTAGAACTGTCATGGTTTAATAAGTGGGTCATGACAAAGTGGCATTAGAGCTAGGTTTAAATCTACTCCAGACTGTATAAGTAGTTAGGGTTATAGGTTAAACCATGGAGTATAGGAATTCCTTCTTATCATTTGAAGTCTATCGTTAAGTCTAAATCCGTGCTACTCATAAAAATTTAATTCTTTTAGTTTGATGTATGATATATGCGCAATGATTGTTAAAAAAAAAGAAATAATAATGTGATATGATTGATATAAATGATTGAGCTATATGTTATGGAAATTAGATGATAAGGATAAAACATGTTTACTAGAAAATGACAGTATATGTTCAAAAGTGCATACGTGAACATGTATATGTGTCTTATTAGAAATAAATTTCCTAATATAATTAACTATTATGAACCCTCAATTTTGCACCCTCATCATCCAAATGCAGCCTTAGCAAGTTTAATGTGTGATGCGAAGCCATTATGGTGGTCCTGCTAATCAGTTAGCAGGTGGGGGTTCGGGGGTAAGGTCCCTGAAAGAAATTTTTTTAGCCTTCAATTACATTGCTACCAGATATCCAAATTTTCTAAACACCATACCAACCAATCTCTTAAAAAAAAAAAAAAACCACCATATTGGCTACCACCGAGGTAGCTGACTGTGTCTCCACCCTCCTGGGTGATGTGCCGCTGGCCCCTCTAGTGGCACGGTCCCCACTACGCTTTTTGCAGTTTCCAAAATGCCTCTAATATGATTATTCAACTTTTTTCTAACTTTACCATTTTGGTCTTTTTACTTTTTCACTTCCCAAACTACCCTCACCCACTTTTCCTATAAATACCCTCCTTCATCTTTCATTCCAAAACACCTCTAAAGTTGATATAGATGGTTATCTATTAACCTTTCTTCTTCTTCTCCCTCCAATCACTCTCTAATTAATTAATTAATCTTTTTAATTAATTAATTAATCACTCCTTTTTCAAAAATCATTCTTTTTTCAAAAATCAAATTAATCATTTTTCTTAATCCACCCTTCATTCAAATTAATTAATTAATCCTTTTAATTAATTAATCCATCTATCCTTTTTATCACATTAATTAGTTAATTAATCATTTTAATTAATTAATTAATCTCTCAATCAATCCAATCATCCGATCTCGATAAAATGAAATTTTGGTCCGGTAAAACCCTTCGCCTGCCAAAAGCAAAGATATCAACATTTTTCCTTACTCTCAAAACATCCAAACCAAAACCAATATGATCAACTCCTAAACCCCTTCACTTAATCATGGAACGAACTACGTAGGTTTTGATCCCCATTCATCAGGCTACATAGGCACATTTGGAATCTAAATCCAAACCTCAAATCTAAATCTCAATCATTCTCCTTTCCCCTTTTTAATTAATTTGTGGATGTTTTATTTTCTCCTTGCACTCATGCATTAATTGTCATATATTATTTATCATTCATGAAATTAATTTTTAAGTCAAATTAAATTTAAGAGCCAAATCTAGATTATTTAAAACTAAAAACCTAGTCCCCGAAAAAACCTAGTTCCCGAACTCAACCTAGTTCGAGGCTAGTGATTTTATCATTGGACAAATTAATTGAAAATTAATGAATTGGAGTCAATTAGGTTTTTCCTTAATTATTCCATTTAAAAATAAATTAAGGTGACGACTCCCAAAAATCATTTTCAAAATCAACCAAATCGAAACCCGAGGATTCCATCGTGAGTCTAAACCCCGAATGAGCATCCTAGTTCCCTCTAGTGGACTGGGCCGATGCTTGGGCGAGGCCTCACAATTGGTGACTCCACTGGGGAACTTGCCACCTTTCATAAAAAATAAAAAGGAAAATAAGAGGATTACTATTTGGTTAAGGAAAATTTTTTTCCAAAATAATCTCTATTTGGCTTATTAAGTATAATTTGAATTTCATGCATCACTTTGCTTTAGATAAACTTTTGGATGGCGAGTAGCATTGGCTCAATAACTCTCTTTCATTATGTTGGGAGATAGCGAAAGCATTCCACCCTGCAACGAATCCCCGATCATTTTGGTGGTGTAATGAGCAATCAGTACTAATAGATCTACGCGAGGCTCCTTGCCTCACATATGGTTAGGTATATCGATGCTCTAGTGGAATGGAGACCCTTAAATCAAACCACCTTTCGCCCTTGTACATATAGCTACCCTAGCCTTTGACCTTAGGTTCCATGTATCGTAATAATCGATACTCTTGCATGTTCATAAAACATTTTTCGACATGCATCATGTCATGATTATGCATACATAACATAAGAAGCTCAATAAGATAAACCCTCAAACACCTTACAGACCCAAACCGGTGGTCCATTACCCCAAAACACTTCACACACTCACCATGTCAACATGTAAACCCGGTGACCAACTATATGGAGGGAATCCTTTTTCTGACACACCTTCACATTCATGCCATTTTAATTATGTATTCTTACCCTTCTTTCTATCTGTTTTCTATTTAAAGATACTAATAGCCAATACCTTTAACTTTGATCAAGACGCCATGAACGCTTTCTTCACCAGCCTCTTTAAGAAATAAAAGGAAACTTTTCAAACTGCACTCATCACTGCTCTTCAGACCTAAGCTAAAACTTTCACCAATGTTCTCAATGCCCAGTTTGCCACCTTTATTGATTGCCTCAACTCCCAATGCTAGTCCATCATCAATGAGGTCAAGGAAGTGACCAATGCCATTGTCACTCCCCCTCTTACTTATGTTGAGCCTGCATCTGCCCAAGTTAGGACTAGCCATACCCCTACTTTTACTCCTCCCATTATCGATCTCACCAATAAAAGGAAAGCACTTGAAACTCCAACCTCTCCTATTGTGGACTTAAACACAACCACTCCCTCTCCCATTAAGAATCCTTTTCAAAGTGGAGATTTCTTTAGCTTTCCCGAAACTAAGAAATTGATGGAGAAAATTGAGGCCATGAAGAGAACACTAAAAAACTTCAAAAGCACGAAGACATAATAGATGTCGACTCCTTAGCTCTCTTCCCAAACGTACGAGTTCTACCAAAATTTAAAATACCGATCATGGACAAGTCTAATGGCACCACGTGTCCCAAAACTCATCTTAAAATGTATGTGGGTGCCATGAGAACTTTCTGTGTAGACGACAAGCTCCTTGCTCAGTTATTCCAACAGTCCTTTATTAGAGCTGCTATTAAGTGGTTACTAGATCTCGACCAAAATCACAAGAAAACTTGGGATGATATCTGCAATGCTTTTGTTAAGCAATACCACTATAACATCGAGGTAGATGTCACCCATCGAGATTTGGAATCACCAAACAAGGTTCAAGAGAATCCTTCACCACGTTCTTTACAAGGTGGAGAAAAAAAGCGACTCAAATGGTGAACCGTCCATCTGAAATAGAGCAAATTGACATCATTGTCAAGAACCTCCTCCTTCAGTACCAGTTGCATTTACAAACACAGTACCTCCCTAACTTCAAAGCTCTCATTGCCACCACCACTAAGATCGAGGATTTGATTCAATTAGGATGAATCCTCTAGGTATTACAAGAACACTAACTACACCACCAATACAACCCAAAGAGAAAGAGAGGTAAATGTTGTGTTCTGGCACCAGCCGATGAAGTTAGAAATAAAGAGGACTTTTTCCAAGCTAGGCATGCCTCTCAACATCATTTTTAAGAAAGTCTTAGAGGCTAATTTGGTTAAGCCCTTAGAACTATGACCTCCTCCAAACCCTTGTCCCAAGGGTTATAATGCTAATGAGCACTGCGACTTTCATCAAGGGTCGAGGCACAAAACAGATGCATGCTAGGCTCTGAAGCATAAAATCCAAGACCTCATTGACAGTGGAGACATCATTGCTCCTAAACCCAAAGTCTAGCATCGCCGAGCTCACCCAACCATCTCAAGCCTCACCCGATAACTGGTATTTTGAAGAGAGTGCCAATACTGTTGTGCCCTTATCCAAGTCCTCCAAGCTCATGTCCGAGTCATTTGAGTTCATGTCTAAGTCACTTGAGTTAGAGTCTATGTCAAAGTCTTTTAAGTCTATTTCTATTAAATCTTTCTTTGAATTTGAGTCTGTCAAGTCTTGTTCTTTTGAGTCTATATTTCATCTTGTAGGCTTATCCTTTTATGTACTCATGATGAGACTTTTATCAGTGATAAAAAGTTTAAACTTTCTAATTTACTTTAATTTTTTCTGATTCATCTTTAAATGGGACATCTTAAAAAAAAAAGAACAAAAAAATGAAAAAGGCAAAAGGATTAATTAATTATGGCACAAAGGAAAAGAATAAAAAATCCCATACATAACATTTGCATGGCAGTAGTGAAAAAGCTCATGAGCTATTTTTTACAAGACAAATACATGATAGGAATGTTCCAAGCATCACAATTTACAAGATCCTGACCCACACACATAAAAAAAACTGTCAAGGAGAAGCTGTGGAGAATGAAGATGATGATTATCGATGAAGATTAGCTAAGCACTTCAACTAGAAGATGAGAGACAAGGGTTTGCAACAAGGAAATCTAGTTCTGGGAGAAATCCAAGCCCCCATCCATTATCAAAGAGGAAGTTCAAGCTTAACTAGGCTAGACAGTATAAGAAGATCCTATCCGATGGAGGCACCATCTTCACGGATGTGGACTGAAATGAATTCTCCCATTCTGGCAACTCGGATCAACTAAAACAATATGTCATCCAAAAATGACATCTGCATTTCATTTTTGTTTCTCATACATATGTAATCAGAACTACATGAACCTGATTCTCCCTAAAAGAAATAACTAACAAAAAATGATTGAAAGGGATACATGGACAGCCCGACTCTAGTGCGGTCCAAATCATAATATAAAATATTTTGTTTGTATCGCATTCTCATTTTCTTTATGCCTAGTACATCATTCACTTAATTCTTTTACCTAAACAACAAAGAAGAAGAAGAAGAAGAAGAAGAAGAATGCTTGTTAAGCTGAAAACCTAAAAGGGTGGCATAGGCAAAAATTAGAGCAAAAATAAAAGATGTCTCATTTAATGATGATCAAATCTTGCAAAACACAGACCCATCATAAAGATAGTCCTTTCAATATCATCTATAGCTTATCCTGTTTCTTGTAGTCCTGTCAACCTATAATTATTTCAAAAAAAAAAAAAGAAGGTTATGGTTTAGCCAATCCTACTCTACTTCCTGAGATGCAAATCTCTTGTGTCCTTGTTAAAGTCAAAATCTGTCACAATCTCCTTCTTTAAGTCACTACTGCAACTTGTGGTGTCACACTTCTAGTAGATCCCTAAGTCTCCTTCAAAGAATAAGTCACCCCCTTTGTTTGGGCTACAGTCCTCTTGCTACCAATGGCTCCTCATGCAGTATCTTATTCCTCAGCTGCTTCATCCTCTATTCCTCTCAATAGGGCAGCCTAGTACTCTTTCTCAATTGGCCAAATCACCTTTATCAACTACCTGGCATACCTCTCTATGGTCCCAAGTGAAATCCCAAAATAAACAGCATGACAACTCCTCAGTTAGCCACCCCCTGATAGTTCTGGCAATGGAAGCTATAATCTGCATGGACTCCAAGAAAGAAAAATAGGGGGCATGTCCTGAGTCTGCCCCATCTATTTCAAAAACCTCACTCTATGGCCAAAGGCCATTCAAACAAAATCCAACAAACAAACCACTCAATACCTATGGCCCCCAGTCAAGAGAGATCTAATCCTTTACCATTGGCAATGCTAAAAATGTGTGCTCTAAGGGCAAGCTATAAGCAACCATCTTATATGATCTTTGACTGAGTCTCAATAAAGCATATGCAAATTGAAAAACAGGGACCACCACTTAAAAATAATCCATCAACTACACTTCCAAAATAACCTAAAACTTAAAGCAAACACCCATAAAGCACCCCTAATAGAAAGGGTAAGAATAGATAAAATTTTCTCACTTGGTGAATCAAGACAATTAATCTCTTATCATTGTCTCTGCCAGCATGGCCTTAATAGACCCGTATCTAACTAACCAAAAACTAAGGCCCTCATCTTGAGTCTTTGCCCACTCATATCTCCCTGGTTACCAGGATCATAGAACTTCTCAATCACAGTCGTCAAATTCACTTAACCATCATTAATCACCATCTGACCTGCAACATCTTAAGGCAAGTCTAAAAACTCCCAAAAAATATAAAAAATGCCAAACTCCTCGATGATGAACATAGCTCCTTTGCAACACCAAATTAGAAACCCCAGGCCACCAAATCACAAAAAAAAAATTAATGCTCAAAAAAATCTCAATCCATTCAAACCCCTTTTAGTGCCAGTATGGCAACTATTCCATACTAACCCAATTTGAATTTCTCAAATTTGCTGAGTTTCTTAGTCTATAAATACATGTCTCTATCCTCATGCATCCATGCAATCATCCATTATAGGCATCATCATAAATCATGCATGGCATAAAAGTCAAGCAAAAAGTCTATGAATTCTAAAACATGCACATGTATCACCTGTGCACTAGCATCCATGCAATCATACACCATCATGCACAAGCTAAGCTAATAGCCTCACTGACATCTCCTAAAGTTGACCAGTACTTCCTCAAAGCTCACTAATACCTCCTAAAGCTTACCTATGCTTCTTTGGAGCTAAATGATACATTTCCATATCTAATCAATGAAGTGTGACTTCCAGAGTCCCTTTACTCTCGGCAAGGTTCCTTTGAGCCTTTTGAAAGGCCCAACCGCTCACATTCAAAAGCCTAAGTTTCTTTAGCAAAACCAAAATCATGTCAGAATCTCTTGAACTGACTTGCCATAAGCCGAGGCTCTCTTTCTATCAAAATCTATTCAGAATCTCTCGAGCCAACTTGCCATAAGTCGAGGCTCTCCTATCGAAATCTTTCTAGAATCTCTTAAGTCAACTCGTCATAAATCGAGGCTCTTCCTTTATCAAAATCTTGTCAAAATCTCTCAAGCTGACTTGCCATAGGTTGAGGCTATCCTTTCACTAAAAATACCTTGTCCAAAATTCTCTTCCACCTATGAGTGTCTAGAAACGGTCATCTAGACATCCATGTGGTTCTTTGCCATCTATTTTATCAAAATCCATCAACTCCACTTATAAATGTCTAGAAACAATCACTTAGACATCAATGTGGTCCCCTTTTTCCATCTATTTTGTCTAAATCCATCAATTTTACTCATAAATGTCTAGAAACAATCACCTAGACATCTATATGGTTTCACTTTCCACATCTTTTACTCAAGTCTTCTTTACCTCTAACATTAAGGCTGGACAGATAGTCTTGATTGAGATTTATCCCAGATCATCTTTATGTCCAACATTAAGGCCAGATAGATAGCCTTGATTGAAATTGACCAAACCTTCTTTACCTTCAACATTAAGACTGGACAAATAGCCTTGATTGGGATTTACCCCAAATCATCTTTACCTCTAACATTAAGGTAAGACAGATAGCCTTGATTGAGATTTACCCCAGACCTTCTTTATCTCCAACATTAAGGCCGGACAAATAGTCTTGATTGAAATTCACCAAACCTTCTTTATCTCCAACATTAAAACCGAATAGATAGCCTTGATTAAAATTCACCAAACCTTCTTTATCTTCTAACATTAGGGCCGAATAGATAGCCTTAATTGAAATCCATCCAGACCATTCTCACATCCATCATCAAGCCCAAACTGATAGCCATTGATAAAACCTCATTTATCCTAGAGAATTTCCTCCCAAAGGACCTGAAAAAAATACATAAGCCCAAAGTCTGACATGGCACTTCTTTCCAATGTTCACTATCATTAGAATCACCTTTTATTCAAAGCCAATTCTAATGAGGGGGCAACTATGAACCCTCAATTTTGCACCCTCATCATCCAAATGTGACCTTAGCACTTGCTGAGTTTAACGCATTACTCGAAGTCGTTAAGTGGTCCTACTAACCGGTTAACAGGTGGGGGTTCGGGGACAGCACCTGCAAAGGAAAATTTTTTTAGCTTTCAATTACATTGCTACCAAACATCCAAATTTCTAAACTCCATACCAACCAATCTCTAAAAAAAAAAAAAAAAAAGTGCCATGTCAACTGCAGCTGGCGGTGCCACAACCCTCCTAGGCGACACGCCGCCTAGAGACCGGGTGGCACTGCCGGCTCCTCCAGTGGAGCAGTCCCTACTACCCTTTTTGCAGTTCTCAAAATGCCCCTAATATGATTTTTTAGCTTTTTCTAGCTCTACCCTTTTGGTCTTTTCACTTTTCCACTTCCCAAACTACTCTCACCCACTTTTTCTATAAATGCCCTCCTTCATCTTTCATTCCAACACACCAAAAGTTGATATTGATAACTATCTATCAACTTTGCTTCTTCTTCTCTCTCCATCCACTCTCTAATTAATTAATTAATCATTTTAATTAATTAATTTCCTCACACAAACTAAGTTAATTAATATTTTTAATTAACTAAAAATCTTTTTTTAATCACTCACAAGTTAATCAATCTTTTTAATTAACTAAAAATCTTTTTTTTAATCACTCACAAGTTAATTAATTAATTAATCTTTTTAATTAATTAATTACCTTTTTTTATTAAATCAAAAATCTCTTTTTTAACTCATCCATTATTTTAATTAATTAATTAATCATTTTAATTAATTAATTTACTGATCCATTGTTTTCTTTAATCATTAATCAATCCACTTGCTCCATCCGATAAAATAGAACTTCGATCAAGCAAAACACTTTTTCCATCTCATCCATCAAAATCCAAGATATTTTCATCAAATTCGTTTTTCAAACCAAAAATCATTTTAATCAATCTATAAACCCCTCTACCTAATCATGGAATGAATTATATGGGTTTTGATCCCTATTTAAATGGGGTACGTAGGTATATTTGGAATTTAAATCCAAACTTCAAATCCAATTTTTTAAATTAAACTTATTTTCCATTTTTCTTAAATGTAATTAATTATCTTTTTTTTTTATGATATTTGTAATGAAATATGTGGTCTTCCTAGAATCTCATAAGGGCTAGAGAAGGCATCCCATTTTTTATCAATGTAATTATCTTAAGTAAGGAGTGATAATGTGGTTCCCCTAAATCTTTAAATATTAGAGGGAACACTCTCCTTTATTTGTGAATGTTTATTGTTTCATTAATCTTCATGCATCCATGTTATGCCATATTCATTTTATTTGCAATTATCATCTTATAAATGTCATTCATGAAATCCAATTTTCAAGTTAAATTAAACTTAAGAGCCAAATTTAGATTATTTAAAACTAAAAACCTAGTCCCCGAACTCAACCCGGTTCAAAGACTAGTGATTTTATCCATGGGTAAAGACTAGTTAATTTTCCCATTTAAAAATGAATTAGGGTGGCGACTCTAAAATCATTTTCAAAATCAACCAATCTGAACTCGAGGGTTCCATTGTGAGTCTAAATCCAAATGAGCATCCTGATTCCCTCTAGCAGACCGAACCGGTGCTCGGACAAGGCCTCACAACTGTCAATTATCGATATGGTTTAGTGCAATTGATTTTTTGAAAAATATGTACATAGTGTGAATAATGATGAAGGTATACTAAATTCTTTGCGTATATGATGTATGCACACAACAACTGTTAGCTAAATGCTATTAAGAGAAAACTTAAATGTGATTTTATGAAAAGTTCATGTAATGTGAATAGAGACATGAATATGTTTGCCTTCGCAATATACTAGAATATGTCTAGTGCTTAGGATATGAGATATCCTAAGGCGAGTTTTATAATAATAGTGAGAGGGGCTTAGGATAGTGAACAAAAAACTTTAAAGCCTCTGAAGTAGCTTCAAACGAAAGAATTTAGGCCCAAAAGTAAGCAATATTGGTAAACCTAGATAGCAATATATATCTCTGAATAAGTTTCAATTTGATATATTATGGGCCTCGTCACTCATATATAGTTGAAAGTTATTGCCTTTTAAAGTTGACCTATGCAGGAAAATGATGTTTACTATCCATTAGAGATAAAATTTGCTTTGTTTGAGTCATGGTTGGGATTCACTTATCATGGTTGGGATTTCTTGTTGCGCCCAAAGTTGCAGTCGCAACCCAAGTCACAAAACACACTATTTCTCAAGGTCTAATTTGGATTGCTTTAGCAAAAATTATGTATCGCTTATTATTCAGAGGCTTATTTCATAACTTAAAGGACTTTTAAATCTTTTGAAATTATGATCTTTTAATGAAATATATCTGTTGAAGAAATATCTAGTAAACATGTCAAATAGCTCTAAATTGATTTTCCAATACTAGAAAGAGAAGTTCACTAAATTTTGATCCAACTTAGATCAATAATTGATATGTATAATGTTATGCTTTATGAAATGCATACATGTGATAATGGTTTGATATGTGAATTATATGGAATAGTTAAATGATATTTATGATTGATGCCATAAGAAGAGAAATGATGTTTAGTAATGATCAGTATGAGAATGAAATAAATCAGTTACATTTTATATATATATAAGTATACAACATAAACTAAATGAATGTTATTAATAAGTTGTGGCTTAAATGCTACCTTATAGACTAGAATAATAAGAAAGGTAAGGATTTCTCTATCACTTATGTAAATATCAAGTATAGTCAAAGGAACAGTATTAATCTAGTGTGATCTAAAAGAAGATTACTTCATATTCAATGAAGGAAGTGATCAATCGCGTCTGTGTTAGGATGACCTTTAAGAAAGGCAATTATGTATGTGTAATTGGAAAGTTCTTAAACCCACTAAGGAAATAAAGTTGTGAGGTTAGTAAAGGACCAAAGTAGAATGTGATTTGATGTTGGATTATTCTGAAAGATAGGTGCATGAAATTGATAATTACAAGAAGCTATATATGATTAAGGAATAGTCTTCTAAAAGAAAGCAAAGAGCAAAGGAAGGTTTGACTTAAAAAGGATAAGTGTAAGCTAAGAACAAATTAGTTTTAAAAACATGGATTGATTTTGGACAAAATACCTTATATTGAGAATGAGTTCATAATGGGAAAAATACCTATAAAATAAGATAGGTATGAAATTGGAGAATTATATGTTAGTAGAACAACAATTTAAATGTGGTCAAGCAAAGTAAGTGTGATGTGGAAAGTTAAAATAGTGAATGCTAAGGCAAAGAATGTATGAGGAAGTACTAGATATATAAAGTATAGAATTAAAAGAACTAAAGAAAATAAAAGTTATGGCATAAAAAGGAGTTTATAAAGCTTATTGATTAGACAAATCCCATCCAAGAGAAGTATTTTATGATGAAATTGAATTGATAATGAGTTAGAATTGAATAAGTTAAAATAAATACAATAAGAAATGGTAAGCTTTGAAAGTAACTCAATGAAGCAAGTGTGAGATGGATTAAGTTTTAAGGTGGAAAACATAGAAAATTATGAGGCAAAGGAGATTATAAGGGTTAAACAGAATGTAACATAAGGAATGAAATAATTTGGATAAAGGATTTTATTGATAAGCATAAGATTATAGAAAGGTAAGTAGGGAAAGGTTATAGAGGCAAGTAAATGACAAGAAAAGCTTAGCTCAAATAGGATGAATATTAGAATATGGAAAAAAAAAATTTAGCCAATAAGGTACTATAATTGGGACTAGTGATAATGGATTATTTAATTGATGTAATATAATTAATTGGATAAAATGATATTTTTGATATTAAGTAAGAATAAGAAATGTAAGTATTTAAGAGTGATATAGAATTAAAGAGTGTGAAAGACCATATGAGAATGAGAGAAAAGAGTTAATAGGATTTTAACAAGTTTGGTGAAGATTCCATATGAATTAGACTTAGAGAAAAGAGAATGTGAAATTGTTAAAGAATGAGTGAATTGACGTGAAGTGCCTAAAGAGATATGTAACATAACATGGTAATTCTTGAGAAGAATGTGACTTATAGAAATATGAATGTTACATTTAAAGTTATAATTATCATTTTGTGAGGCCTCACCCGAGCACCAGGTCTGATCTGCTAAAAGGAATCGAAAATGCCCATTTGGGAGAAACATTACTATTGCAACCCGCTATGAGTTTAGAAGAATTGAATTTTGTAAGTTGTAATTTGCAAAGAGAGTCGCCACTTTAATTTTGTTTATTTTAGTTGGGAAAGTTAAAGGAAAACCTAATTTGATTGACTCCAAAATTATATCATTTATCCCAAGGAAAAGCACTAATCCTCGAATGACCAAAGAGGGCTCGGGGACTAGGTTTTGGTTAAAACAATACAAAAAAAAATTAGTTTGGCTTAAATACAAAATAGCTTTTATAAAAAGAAGTTTTTATGTATGTATGAATAGATATAATATGATGTATGAAACAAATATTACTAGTGAAATGCATGACAAATATGAGATAATGATAATCACAATATGCAAAAAGATAAGGGAGAAACTACTTAAAACTATTACAAGTCAAAATGTCAAAATCAAGGGATCTTTCTGTCACATCCCAACCTTAAAGATATGACGGTCCTAGAACATAGGGAGACATAAGGTCACCCACGTCTGTAGAATCCACTTATACTTATATAAATACTGCCTAGGATCGTACCAAAAACCTCTTACATTAACTTCAATAAACCCTTTTTTTTTTAAAAAAACCTTAAGTTGCAGAAACATAATTAAAATATACTTTAAACATAATCCACAAGGAAAAATTATTTAGAATTCAATTAAAACCTTGAAGGATAACATTTCAAAATAAACATCCAAAAATGAATATTCCTATAGCGTCTAAGGATAACTCTTTATGACCTATTAAACAAATTTTCTTAGACAAGGAATTCCCCAAGCGAAGTAGGATGCTTGAGCCATCACTTTGCCTCTTCATAATGCTCACCTGGAACCACACAAGGAAAAAGGGTGAGATAAATGATCTCAATGAGTAAACAATAGGGGTTGTACAATAACACATATCCCTTAGAAAGGGCCCATAGCTCATAACTTATAGCTTATGATTCATAGTTTGCAATTTAGAAAGGTTTGCAGAAATCACACTTATAACACATAGAGTGAATGCTACTACCATAATTACTCGAACACATAGAGTGAAGGCTATTGCCATAATCACTCAAACACATAGCTAATAATTACTCGCATCAGTATGAGAAGCATATAGCTAATGATTACTCGCATCGCTATGAGAAGCACATAGCCGATGATTACTCGCATTGGTACAAGAAGCACATAGCCAATGATTACTTGCATCGGTACGAGGAGCACATAGCCGATGATTACTCGCATCGGTACGAGGATTTCTACATAAAAGGTAAAAGATACCATAGCTAAAGCTAATGGTAATCACAATTAACAATATCACATAAGGCAACAATAACATGTATCTAAATAACAATAGTGGTTAAACTTTTAAACAAAAGATACAATGATAGTGTAGTTCCTGAAAGAATATAGGTTAGGGTAATAATCATAAAGGTATTATCACTGGATAGTCAAAAATGGTTTTGGACCAAATGTCCTTTGGCAACCCAAGCTTAAAAAGAAATAACATAGTCAATTTAAAAATGGACATGAACTTGGGTTTTAGGAATGTCAAAGGTACACATATCATAATAGATTGCACTTGTAATTTGAAACATAATATTTACTCACACTGGAAGCAGGAATATAGAGTTTACTCACCTTGGGGTTCCTTTGCTCCTAGTATACGTAGTCCCTTTGCACTTCTAAAGATCCTCAAACTCTAACATAATATTTGATTTAATACTTAGTATTTATTTACTCATGATGCTCCTATCCCATAATTACCCCATGCACATATAGCATACACATACACTTAGAGTCAACACATAGGTGTACTCATCACTTGCACATAATGCATTGACTTTAAAAGTCTTGCACACTTAGGCTTTATAGGCTTTCATGATATCACATTATAATCACATTAATACCTTTCTAAGGTCATCACAATATTATTACCTCAATATCATTTCACTTTAACAATCACCTTAATACACTTTACACTTCCATACATGTCAACTTAACCATTAACCTTTCAAGTATCATGCTTAACTCTTATGATCCTTTTTATTCAATTGTCACTTCATCAACTCAAAACCATGTATTTGTTATAACTTCATCATAACATTTAGTTCCATATTTCCCAATCATATTTGTATTCTAATCACAATAAAAGGTTAAGATACCTTAAGTATACCTTAAGTATACCATAATGCATTTAAGCTTATCTAGGATCATACCTTCAACTAATATGCCATTTTATCATTTCTTATGCATACATACATGTCAATAATCATCAAAACACATCACATAAAAATTATAAACATTGGAACAAAAATGTTTATATAGGCCAAATGCATCACCAAGGTGGAGACTAAATTCTTCTTCTTTTCGCACTTTCCGTCTATTTCAGAAATATGTAAAAACATGGTTTGAACCAAGATTTTTCATGTAAACACAACAAAAATCATTTTGGAATTTCAATTCATAAGAATTGGCCACACATAGGGTTGTTTATTCATAAAAATTCAACTTTTGAATTATAGACCACAAAACCATGAGTTTTCTTATTTTCAGTATTTTCCAGTCATTTCAAAAATATGTAAATAGGTTGTTTAAACTATTATTTTTCATTCAATCATAGCAAATATCAGTTTAGAACACATCCATACATGACTTGGCAACCATAGATAGGATTTATACAAAAAAATTCCAAGTTTAAAGGCTTAGGTGAAAAATCATGAGTTTTCCCGCTTTCCGCGCTTTTTGTTCTTTTCAGCAATAAACAGACACATGATTCAAATCATTATTTTTCATCTAAACAAAACAAATATCATATTAGAGAACTTCCTCACACAAATTGGAAGCCATATGTCCATTCAAGAATAATATTTTCCAACTTCCAAGTTCTAACTCAAAAACCTTGAACTCCTTTGTTTTTTACAGAAATATGCAGAAATATTATTTAATCCAATATTTTCCATCAAAAAAAATCAAAAATTAGTTTAGAACACAACCATACACAAATTTCCCCCCCTCCCCCCCACTCATGTTTATGCATAAAAATTGTGATTTTAAGTTATAGAATTCACCTTTGGAGAAATCTCGTGGAAAGAATAATGTTTTCGGTAGAAAATAGATTTTCTCTCCCAAAAACTCACTCAAACAAAATTAAATCTATAAAAATCAGTAATCAAACAATTCAAAATAATTTTCCCATAATTTATTTTATAGATATCAGTTTAGAAATTGAAAGAGAAGAAAAACTTATGATTACGGTTAAGAAATCGCGAAACTGAAAGGAGTTTTCTTAATTTCGGTAGAGAGAATTATTTTGGGAGAATTTTTCTATGAAAATACTGGAATAACATAGTGTGGCTGCTGTCTAAACTGATGGGGGCCAAAATTTTGCTTATATATTAGGGTTTGGGGTGCAATTTCCTAGTTTGCCCTTAATGAGTTAGGTTATGAGTGTTTTTGTGTAGTGGGCTTTTGAGTATTTGGGCTTTTTAATTAATTTAGAGCTAACTATAGGTAATTAAAAATACAATATTTTTCTTATTATTTTCATTAAAATTTTTCCAAAAATATTTATTTAAAAATATTTTAAAAATACTCATAAAATTATTTTATGCTTAAAAATCGCCTTTTTACATGAAAATTTATTTTATAAAAAATAAATTATTTCATGCTAATGCATTTTATTCAAATCATTTATTTCACAATAATAATTCATATTAGGCATATTAAAATTAATTTAATATGCCCTAAACTCATAAATCACATCACACATGAATTTTCATAAAATCAAATATTTTGTCACAATAACTCTAAATTCAAGCAATTTGTCACGAAAACTCCTAGGGTAGATATGGGTTGTTACACTTTCCTCTAGCCCTTATGGGTTCTAGGAAAAGCACACATTCCCTAAATATAATCTAAACAACTAAAATAAGAAAAGAGAGTATTAAAACAATTATAATAAAAAGAGTTAAAATTTCAATTTTTATTTAAGAAAAGTAATTTCAATCCTAAGCTATGTGAAGAAGGTGACAGAGAGAAGAAGTTGTTAATTTTAGCGAAGTTAAATGCCTTAGAGATGGCAAGCTTGTGTATCCCTTTGAATGGGAATCAAACCCCACGCAATTCTCCATTCTTGCGAAGGAGCGGTTTTTAAGTCATTGCCTTTGTTATCATGTTTTGATTAATTTTAAAGGGCTTAGAGATTTGTTAATTAGTTCAGATTTTAATTAGCAAAAATTAGATCTTTTCAAATTTAGATCTTGAAATTGAAATTGAAAAGGAAAAGGAAAGAAGTTTTACCTTTGGCTTTCATCGACGAGGAACGTAAGGAGCGAGCTTGGCACCGGATCTAAGTTCCACCTTGGCCTAGGGATATCACAAGCACTCCTTTTGGAAGAAGGACTCTTGAACAACATGAAAACTTTTTGGAGGGACTTGAATCACACCTTTGCTTGATTACCACGAATTCTCTTTGAAAGAAATAACTTGAGTTGCACCTTTTCTTGATTAGGAAGCTTAGAGATAGGGTTTTAGGTGATTAAGAGGCTTATGAATGGGGTTTTGGGATGTTTTGGAAGCTTATGAATAAGGTTTGAGGTGATTAGGAAACTTATGAATAAGGTTTGAGGTGATGGAAGAAGTTTTGGAATGAGGTTTTAAAGATTTGTAGGTTTAGAAAGAGGGTTTTAATGATTGGAAAGTTTAGAAGTGGGGTTCAGAAAGCTTTAGTGAGAGTATAGCATATAATTGTGTTTCTTTAGCTATTATGAGGTGCAAGGTATTTATAGGAGGAGTTTGGGGCTAAAAATTAATAATTTTCGGGTAAGACTCTGAAAAGGACTCAGTGCGGTAACTAGTGCATCGGCTACGGTAACCATAGAGTTATTTGCGATTACAGCAGAGCCATTTGTAGTTACTCCAAAGCCAGCTATGATAGCCAATTGGCTACCATAGGGACCTCTATGGTAACCGCAAAGGCTGTGAGTTACCGTAGCAGGCCCACGGGTTGCCGCATTGCATCTTTCGGCCTGTTCTTATTTGAGCCCAGTTTGATTTTATGGGTTTGTAATCAAGTGCTAATCATGTGAAGGTGCAAGTTTCAAGAATTTTTTTCAACAGCACGCTGCCCCCTTAACCCCTGCTTGCTAACTAGCTAGCAGGACCGCCGTATACATAGCGCATGAATCTTAGCAAGTGTCAAGCTGCGGTCGGATCCTAAAGGTGCAGATTTGAGGGTTCACAACTGCCCCCTCATCAGAATTGGCTTTGAGCAAAAGGCGATTCTGATGATAGTGAACCATGGAATGAGAGATGGTAAAATAAACCAAATGGATGCCTAA
This sequence comes from Reutealis trisperma, assembly GCA_947687605.1. Classification (NCBI taxonomy): domain Eukaryota; kingdom Viridiplantae; phylum Streptophyta; class Magnoliopsida; order Malpighiales; family Euphorbiaceae; genus Reutealis; species Reutealis trisperma. The sequence continues at coordinate 34,226 of CANTUT010000868.1, forward strand.
GTCAGCGTCTAGACATGTTTGGGTGAAAATGGTTGATTTTTAAAAAGTAGTGAAAAGAAAAAGGAACCACAATGATGCTTAGATTATCTAAACATTTATGGGTGAAATGATCCTAAGGCTATCCTAGGATGGTCTAATTAAAAGGGATACCTAATTCATATTTAAGGTATGAATCCTAAGGCTATCTTAGGATGGGTCAAATCAAAAGGGATACCTAATTCAGATTTAAGGTATGAATCTTAAGGCTATCTTTGGATGGGTTTGATCAAAAGGGATAGCTGATTTAGATTTAAGGAATGGATCCTAAGGCTATCCTAAGATGAGTCTGATTAAAAGAGATACCTAATTCAGATTTAAGGTATGGATCTTAAGGCTATCCTATGATGAGTCTGATTAAAAGAGATACCTAATTTAGATTTAAGGTATTAATCCTAAGGCTATTTTAGGATGGGTTTGATCAAAGAGATACCTAATTCAGATTTAAGGTATGAATCCTAAGGCTATCCTAAGATGGGTTTGATAAAAGGGGATACCTAATTCAGATTTAAGGTATGGATCTTAAGGCTATCCTAGGATGAGTCTAATTAAGAGAGATACCTGATTCAGATTTGGTATCAATCCTAAGACTATCCTAGGATGAATCCGATTAAAAGAGATACCTAATTCAGATTTAAGGTATGAATCCTAAGGCTATCCTAGGATGAGTCCGATTAAAAGAGATACCTAATTCAGATTTAAGGTATGAATCCTAAGGCTATCTTAGGATGAGTCCGATTAAAAGAGATACCTAATTCATATTTAAGGTATGAATCCTAAGGCTATCCTAGGATGGTATGATTAAAAGGGATACCTAATTCAGATTTAAGGTATGAATCCTAAAGCTATCTTAGGATGAGTCCGATTAAAAGAGATGCCTAATTCAGATTTAAGGTATGGATCCTAGGGTTATCCTAGGATGAGTTTGATTAAAAGAGATACCTAATTTAGATTTAAGGTATGAATCCTAAGGCTATCCTAGGATGGTATGATTAAAAGGGATACCTAATTCAGATTTAAGGTATGAATCCTAAGGCTATCTTAGGATTTGTCTGATTAAAAGAGATACCTAATTCAAATTTAAGGTATGGATCCTAAGGCTATCCTAGGATGGGTGTGATAAAAGGGGATACCTAATTCAAATTTAAGGTATGAATCCTAAGGTTGTCCTTTCTGGTGGGAGCTAAAAAATGATACTCTTGTCTGGTAGGAATGATGATGACTCTGTCTGGTAGTAATGATATAAATCCAAAGATATAATCCATTTTGATTTGGAAGTCTAACTTACAACTTATTCTATTGTGAAATGCATCTGACTATGCAATGATTAGATACCTTGAACCTATGAAGGGTCAATTTGGTAGGAGAGTGTTGAGCTTCTAGGAGAAAGATGCCCCCACTTTAGAAAGGTAAATATTTGGAAGGGAGGTGCCCCCACTTTAGGATGATAAAGGAAAGCAGTTTGGGTTTTTTTTTTGCCGATTGGCTAGGTTAGAGGTAAAACGGGCACGTTAGGTATGAGGTTTGTTGGTCAATGGCTATTAGTTTAGCCTAGGAAGAAGTCACTTTAGGGGGTTAAGCCAGGTATGGCTGGAAGAGGTCAGGCTAGGTTTAGGTAGGTTCAGCATAGGATAATGTTTGGCTCAAGGCTGAATTGGAAAGGTTGAACGGGGGAGGGGGGGTGGTAGTGTGGGGTGTGGTCAAGTCCTTTGAGATGATAAGGTTTAGGTTAGGACTAGTTTTGGGGAAGGTTAGGTATGCAATTAGCTTAGTCGGTTATGGTCTTCTAGTTTTGGCTTTAGGGGAGATTTATTTAGAATGAGTGGATTATCTTAGAAGGCTGAGTCAGGTTCAGCTAGGTTCATTTGGAAGCTCAATCTGGTTTGGCTTTATGAGAGATCATATTAGACGCTTAATCAAGTTATGGCCTTCTGGTAAGTTCATTCGAAAGGCTTGGTCAGAGAGATCTGGTTAGGATGCTAGACCTAGGAGGCTAATCTTGGCTTAGAGGAAAAGGTTAGGCTAGGCAATCAATTTGGAAGGCTCAATTAGATTTTGCCTTAGAGGAGATCATGAAGGCCTTTTAGGAGTGGGCTTTGTGGTGAAGGCTTTTTGGGAGTGAGCTTTATGGTGAAGGTTTCTTAGTTTGGATTTCATGGCGAAGGCTTCTTGATTTGGGCTTCATGGTGAAGGCTTTTGGTTTTGGGCTTCATGGTAAAGGCTTTTAAATTTGGGCTTCAAGGTGAAGGCTTTTAGGTGTTGAGGATAGTTTTCTACGAGGGTGCGTTGGATGGCTGGCTTTGGCTTAGGTACGGTGCTACAGGTTTTGGTCATAAGGATACCATAGGTTCATGGATAAGGGTTTGCCCTTTGACATGGTTGCATTAGAATAGTTTGTAGGTCTTAAGAGGCTTTGATTCTTAGGGATTATGTGTTTTGCCAAAAAAAAAGATCATGAGATATTTGCCAAAGAGGCATGAGATGGGCCTTGACTGGTTCGATTCCTTCTTAATCAACCTGAGGATGATAGGCTTTAGGAGATATGTCTCAAGTTTTGGCTTTGCCAAGGAAACTGAATTCAAAGATGATGAGTCTTGAAAGATTTGGGATTTTTGGTTCTGCCCATGATGAGATTTTGCCCAAAAAAAGGGTGGTACGTGGCTTGAGCTTGAAATGATGATATGATTTGCAAATGAGGCTTGGGATAGAAAAGTTCGGGAATGGTTTGAAGGTAAGCTGAAACTTCTGAAAAGAATCATGGAGGTTGTATGGTTTTGCTTTTTGTAGCATAAATCATGGAAAAGAGCGAGTCAAGCATTTTTGGTTGTTTGAGATTAAAGAGACTCTTGGAGTGACACTTAATTGTTTGACTTAATGACATACTAACTGCACTGGTTAAAACAAAGAGCCCTTAAGAATGGCTAAAGGGCTAGTGGAGGAAGACAACTTAGGGATCATGGTCCTAAATGAGAGATAGGGATGTGATGGACTAGAGATATATATTAACTATTTGAACTAAGTGATGGGATGGACTGACAACACATGATAACGTTCTAGGAAGACATGGCCCCATTGTAAGACAAAGGCATAGAAGAGAGCATAACTTTAAAGAATGAGCCTTTGATGAGTAAGGATGACTTTGGAGTCATGAGACTGCACAGATTGATAATTTAACAACTTTGGACATGAGGGAAGATGACTTGGATGAGCTCTCTCTCTCTCTCTCTCTCTCTCTCTCTTTAGCTCTAACTTTTGTCTAAACTACCCTTTCAAATTTTTAACTTAGCGAGCTTAAATTAATGAAATTTGGGAGAAAGCATTCCACCATGATTTGCTATTTTTCTTCATGTCGAGAGGCTCTAATCTTTGAATTATGGGTTTGACAGAGATCTTCTTTGAACTTGTCGCCCCTCGTTGAGGTGCATCATTTGATCACCAAATTGTGCAATAGGTAATTATTCAACTATTTGATGAGAGGTGACGTTTATTATTTGAGAGAATGAGGGCACCCCACATTTTGATTGTGGTGGATTTAATCTTTACCCCTTTTTTCTTCATTTTCTTTTTTTCTTCTTTTTTTTTTTAAGCTCATCCGTGTCAGACTCAATTAAGGAAGATAAAAGTTAATGCATAAATAATGAAAGGAAAACATAGATGCATTACTACATAAGAAATTTTATTATAAAATAATAAAAAAAGGGACTGATATGGTTGACAAAATCAAATAAAATGACAGACTCAAACTCAGATTTAGACTAATACTTTTAGGCTTAGGCTCAGACTCAGACTTTTAGGCTTAGGCTTAGACTCAGACTTAGATTTGGAATTCAACCTCAGGTAGGTCAGATTAACTAGGCTCTCCTCCATGTTATGCTACTCAGGGTTGAATTAAGGTCTTAGTTCTTGCTTTAGAGGGATGATATCTCCACTATTAATCAAATCCTGGATTTTATGTTTTAAAGCTTTACATGCATTGGTTTGGTGCCCTACTTCTTGATGATATTCACAATACTCATTAGGGTGGTAGCTCTTTGGTAAGGGATTAGGAGGGACTCTTAGTTCTAAGGGTTTTACCATTCTTACCTTTAAAGCCTTCTTATAAACCGCTGTTAATGGAACTCCCAAATCTGCAAAAGCCCTTTGTTGAGATTTCAAGGGTCGCTTACTAGTCATGGTAGCTACCTCTATACTCTCTTGTTTGACATCAACAAGGGGATTGTAGGTGTCCATATCCTTCCATTCAGTAGAGGCAAGGGGAGTGGAGGTATTGCTCTTCTTGCACCCTTTTTCCATTATGAGGGTTTGCTCTAGTGCATCAATGTTGAGGTTTAAAGGTCCTTTGATAGTAGAAGAGGTGGGGTTTTCCTTACTTTGAAAAGGATTCAAAAAAGAGGCAAGGTTAGTATCTAAGACTGATCGCATGGCTGAGGCTAGAATGGCATTGGTGTTTGAGATTAAGGATGTAAAATTATGGGTCATGTCAATGGTAGGTGCAGCATTGATAGGCTTAGCTTGGTCCAACATTCCTCTCACTTAATCGATGATAAGTTGGTCTTGGAAACTCAAAGCATTAGTGAAAGCAAAAGTAAGATGGATCAGGGCATTATTGAAACTGGATCATTGGCTAGCTAAAGACTTATTGAAATTGGCTCATTGAGCATCTAGGGCAAAGATGAGAATAGCTTGAAGGTTCTCTTCTTGCCTATTGAGTAGGTTGGTTAGAGCTTCCATGTCAATCAAGCTTGCCATTAGTACCTTTAAAGCCAAGTCAAAGAATAAGGTAAGTGCTTGGAAAAGAAGTAATGAGATGGGCATGCACACTTTGAGGAAAAAGTCTCCCATTGATGTTGTAAGCTGACTGCATTTGGGCTTTTGATGATTTCCTAATGTTGCACAGGTCAAGGTCTAAGGCTTAAGGTATCAGGTTGAACCAAAGGTATTGGGCTTAAGGTATTATGTTGGGGCCAAAGATATTAGGCTTAAGGTAGTATGTTAGGCCAAAGGTATTGGGTTTAGGGTATTACGTTAGGCCAAGGGTAGTATGTTAAGCCAAAGGTATTGGACTTAGGGTAGGCTTATAGGCATTTGTCAATCTGGGGGTAATGGATTGGTTTTGAAGGTAATAGGCCAAGGATGTTGGGCTTATAGACGACGGTGTCTTATGGCTAGGTTGGCAAGGTGTGAGTTAAAAGGAGGGTAAAGGTGTGTGATGTTAGTTAGGTAGGCATTTAGCTAGGGGAGTTAGGTCGGATTTTATCTTTAAGTGGATAGGCCAGATTTTAGCTTTGATGGCTAGGTTGGATTTTAGCTTTTGAGTAGCTAGGTCAGATTTTAGCTTTGAGTAGCTAGGTCAGATTTTTAGTTTTTGGTGGCTAGGTTAGATTTTAGCTTTTGAGTAGCGAGGTCAGATTTTAGCTTTTGAGTGGCTAGATCAAATTTTAGCTTTGAGTGGCCAGGTCGGATTTTAGCTTTTGAGCATCTAGGTCGGATTTTAGCTTTTGAGTAGCTAGGTCAGATTTTTAACTTTGAGTAGCTAGGTCAGATTTTAGCTTTTGAGTAGCTAGGTCGGATTTTAGCTTTTGAGTAGCTAGGTCGGATTTTAGCTTTGAGTGGCTAGATCGGATTTTAGCTTTTAAGTAGTTAGGTCAGATTTTAGCTTTTGAGTAGCTAGGTCAGATTTTTAGCTTTGAATGGCTAGGTCGAATTTTAGCTTTCGAGTAGCTAGGTCAGGTTTTTAGCTTTGAGTAGCTAGGTTAGATTTTAGTTTTTGAGGAACCAAAGTTTAGTTAGGAAGGCCAGGTTAGAGTTTAGCCTCAAGTAATTGGATTTGCAATTTATGGATGGTTTATTATGGGCTTTAAGGATGGAGGGACCATGGGTTTTGCGATTGGGTTATGGATGTACCATGGATTTGGAGGTTGGGTGGACCATGGGTTTGGTGATAATTAGACAATGGTGGACTAGACCATGGGCTTAAATAGAAGCATGGATTTGGATAGTAATGTAAAAGATGAAACCAAGTCAGCATTTAGTTTAGGTAATGATTAAAGATAAGAGTGAAGCTAGGTTAGTGTTTAGCTTTGGTAAGGATTATTAAGGATAAACTAGATCAGTGTTTAGCTTGGGTAAGAATTATGAAAGTCGAAAGCTAGGTTAGTGTTTAGCTTTGGTAAGATTTGTTGAGGGTAAAGCTAGATCAGTGTTTAGCTTGGGTAAGAATTATGAAAGATGAAAGCTAGGTTAGTGTTTAGCTTTGGTAAGTATTGTTGAGGATAAAGCTAGATCAGTGTTTAGCTTGGGTAAGAATTGTGAAAGATGAAAGCTAGTTTAGTGTTTAGATTAGGTAAGAATTGTGAAAGATGAAAGCTAGATCAGTGTTCAGCTTGGATAAGAATTATGAAGGATGAAGCTAGAATAGAGCTAGGTTAGTGTTTGGCTTAGACAAGGATTGTGAATTTGGATAGGGGTACCATATATGGGTTTATTTTTACCATGAGTTTAACATGGGTTTGGGTAGGACCAGACTATGGGTTTAGGTGAACCATGAGTTTTGGGTTTTGACCATGAGTTTAGGTGGAACATAGGTTTTTGGTTTTGACCATGGGTTTAGGTGGACTGTGAGTTTTGGATTTTCACTATGGATTTAGGTGGACCATGAGTTTTGGGCTTTGACCATGGATTTAGGTGTGACGGTGTTTGGATAAGTTTTAGACTCTTCACAAGGTTCAATCTATGCATGCATGTATGAATGAATGATTGAAAAAGGTTTCATGAAATACCAAGTTTAGTATTATGGTTCATACAATCCTGAAGGAAGGTTCTATGAGTCAATACATGAAAGGGCAAGGGTGGTTTGAAAAGAACCCATCACACTAGAGATGCGATATACCTAACCATATGTGAGTCAAGGAGTCTCGCGTGGGTCCAATAGTATATGCATACTCATTACACCTCTAAAAGGATTAGAGGATACATCATAGGCTGGTTGATTTCACTATCGGCAAGCAGACCTAAGAAAGATTGCCCACTCGATGTTACTTTCTATTCTTTGTTTTCCTAAGAAACTAATGTTTTGGACAATGAGCCTAATGGAGTGATGCATAAAAAAGCCATTTTATAATAAAAGCCAAACTTTTTGTTTTACCAAGAGTAGTCCGCTTTATCCTTTATTTGAAAAAGATTTTTTGAAGTCCCCAGAGGAGTCGCCAACTATGAGGCCTCACCCGACCACCAGGTCCAATCCACTAAAGGGAATTGAAAATGCCCATTTGGGAGAAACATCATGATTGGAACCCCCTATGAGTTTAGAAGAATTGAATTTTGTAAGTTGATTTGCAAAGAGAGTTGCCACTTTAATTTTGTTTATTTTAGTTGGGAAAATTAAAAGGAAAACCCAATTTGATTGACTCCAAAATTATACCATTTATCCCAAGGAAAAGCACTAATCCTCAAATGACTAAAGAGGGCTCGGGGACTACGTTTTGGTTAAAACAATATAAAAAAAATTAGTTTGACTTAAATACAAAATAGCTTTTATAAAAAGAAGTTTTTATGTATGTATGAATAAATATAATATGATGTATGAAACAAATATTACTAGTGAAATGCACGACAAATATGAGATAATGATAATCAAAGATGCAAAAAGATAAGGGAGAAACTACTTAAAACTATTACAAGTCAAAATGTCAAAATCAAGGGATCTTTCCTCTAGCCCTTATGGGTTCTAGAAAAGCACAGATTCCCTAAATATAATCTAAACAACTAAAATAAGAAAGAGAGTATTAAAACAATTATAATAAAAAGAGTTAAAATTTCAATTTTTATTTAAGAAAAGTAATTTCAATCCTAAGCTATGTGAAGAAGGTGACAGAGAGAAGAAGTTATTAATTTTAACAAAGTTGAATACCTTAGAGATGGCAAGCCTATGTATCCCTTTGAATGGGAATCAAACCCCACGCAATTCTCCCTTCTTGCGAAGGAGGGGTTTTTAAGTCATTGCCTTTGTTATCATGTTTTGATTGATTTTAAAGGGCTTAGAGATTTGTTAATTAAGTTAGATTTTAATTAGCAAAAATTAGATCTTTTCAAATTTAGATCTTGAAATTGAAATTGAAAAGGAAAAGGAAAGAACTTTTACTTTTGGCTTGCGTCGACGAGGAACGTATGGAGCGAGCTTGGTACCGGATCTAAGTTCCACCTTGGCCTAGGGATATCACGTGCACTCCTTTTGGAAGAAGGACTCTTGAACAGCATGAAATTTTCTTGGAGGGACTTGAATCACACCTTTGCTTGATTACCACGAATTCTCTTTGAAAGAAATAACTTGAGTTGCACCTTTTCGTGATTAGGAAGCTTAGAGATAGAGTTTTAAGTGATTAGGAGGCTTATGAATGGGGTTTTGGGATGATTTGGAAGCTAATGAATAAGGTTTGAGGTGATTAGGAAACTTATGAATAAGGTTTGAGGTGATGGAAGAAGTTTTGGAATGAGGTTTTAAAGATTTGCAGGTTTAGAAAGAGGGTTTTGATGATTAGAAAGTTTAGAAGTGGGGTTTAGAAAGCTTTAGTGAGAGTATAGAAGGATATAATTATGTGTCTTTAGCTATTATGAAGTGCAAGGTATTTATAGGAAGAGTTTGGGGCTAAAAATTAACATAGAGTTATCTGCAATAACTGGTGCATCGGCTACGGTAACTACATAGTTATCTGCGGTTACCACAGAGCCATCTATAGTTACCACAAAGCCAGCTGCGGTAGCCAAGGGACCTCTACGATAACCGCAGCCGACTGTGAGTTACCGCAGCCAGCCTGTTCTCATCAGTTTTTGACCCGATTTGAGCCCAGTTCGATTCTATAGGTTTGTAATCAAGTGCTAATTGTCTAAAGGTGCAAGTTTCAAGAAATTCTTTTCAATAGGGTGCTAGCCCCTTGACCCCTGCCCGCTAATCAGCTAACGGGATCGCCGTATGCGTAGTGCACGAATCTTAGTAAGTGTCAAGCTGCAGTCGAATCCTAAGAGTGCAAATTTGAGGGTTCACACATTCTAGTGAGGAATACTATGAAGTGAAAACATCTTACTGTAGTGAGAGCATGACTTAAAATGTTAATTTAAATGTTAAACTCTAATATGATGAATAAATTGTATCTACTTGATTAGGGCAATGCCTTTTTAATAGGAAAGTAAATAAGATTTGCCATTAGATATGGAAGTCAGGGGATGAGAAAAAAATCCGCATAATGTGATGAAATAAGATGGTTAAAGAAATAGACACCTCCTCTTCTATGGCTTTAATGGCAATTTAAACATCCAAAAAGGTGAAGGAGCTCACTCAACTCTTACCCTCATAGGCATATTGAAGTAAACTAAACAAAAAGAACTACTTAATAAGGACTCAATTTCTAAGGAAATTATTGATGAAATATGGCTCTTCATTTAAAGGTTTACAAGGATAGTGGTATAGTTCTGTTTATGGTTGCTCTAATAAGTACCCTTTAATCCCACTTGACTAGTGACGAAGTTGATGGTATTAGTTCCTATGGATCAATCCTTGAAATATAGAGGATAAGTTCATGTAGAGAATGATGGATTCAAACGTAAAAGAAGAAAAGTATTTCAAGGTAAGCATAGTTCAAACAAAGGCTTGAAGTAATAGAGTAAAAGAGAAAGAATTAGTCAGAATAAGAACATGGATATGGGAAAAGGAAAGTTGATACAAGTCTAATAATAGATATGCTTAAAATTACTAAAAGATGAAGAATGAAAGAGAGATAAGGGATATAATCTAAGTATTAGAAATTTTCATGAATCATAAATAGACTATATATTGGAGTAATAGAAATGAAGATTCGTATAACTATGTTAAAATATACTAAAGGATGGCATTGACTAAATGAGATCGTATTTCTCCATTGTATTTATCGAGATATAATTTAGGAATTAGAAAGAAAGTTGAGTAATAACTTGATAATCAAATAAGAGAAATAAGTAAACAGAAGGACATGCATAAATATAAATGTCAGTAAGAATTAAAATTGAAGTACATGACATGTACAATGATTAAGTTTGAATAGATGTATTACAAAGAGAACTTAAAAATTTAAAAGAATGTACGTGCTTTATTGAGCTTAATGGGAAGATCCTCATTAAAGAATAAATGAATCTTCTTTAGGAAGAGAAAAAAGGAAATCAAATTATATGATACGAGGAATCAAAAAGAAGTAGGACTAGAATAGCAAGTACAAATACATGAGACTTATTATGATAATTTTTCAAGTAAAGTAAAATGAAAAAGGGTATAGTATGAGATGGAATAGAATTTCTCAAAGTTTGGTAGTAAATATCTTATTGACTTAATAGAATTGTTGTGACAATTAATACTTTAAATAAGAAGTCAATAATAGTTCCTTCTATATGATGATATGCAATAAGATCTATTACTAGGAAATTAGAAATATCTGCTGACAAAAGATTATGATTAAAGGAAGATGAAGCATGAATATTGTTAGATTACTTCAAGTGAAACTGAAAGCCACAAGTGAGATACAACACTCAAAGAACAAGGAATTGCAATTGATCGAAAATTAAGGAAAAAGTGAAACGAATCAAGTTTCTGAATTTGAAGTTAAGAATAATACTTATAAGTGAGGGAATGATAAAAATGAATTGCGTATATAAGGAAATAATTGTGTATCCAACTGTATAAGTAAGTATGTGGGCATATATAAAAGAGCAAGTATGAAAATGACAAGAATATGAAACTTTGGAGTAGTTGAGACAATTCGTAATAATAAAGAATATAAGAATATCTATATACTGATTTGAGATCTTATAGAATAATAAGGTTTGATTTAAAATTGTGAAATTTGTATGTGAAGATAGGACTTATAAGTTAATAAAATATTTAAGGTAAGCTTTGTTATACTTTACACTTATAAACAAGTATGCACATACTGCATAATAATTATACATTCCAAAGATGAAAAAAAAAATCAAAGTTGTAGAATAATCTTTAACAAAGGATAAATTAATTAAAGATTTACTGTGATAAAATAAATAAAAATTCCTTGTAGACATACATGATTAAGGATTGATTAATTAAGGAAAGAACTCTTTAATTATTAGTGAAGAGTAGAAATGGCAATGGTATGTCTAAAGTGTGGTACTTGTAATTCGTAATAATATTAAGAGCGACCATGGCCACTAGACATGAGATTGCTGTATTTTAGTTTACTCTTGTAAAGATTTAGAATAAATGATAAGATATCTATGTAGTACTTTAAATATTATAATACTTAATGAAGTGTCTAAAAGAATAGAGAAATTAAATGGAAAAAGAAAAAAGAAAAACAAATCTAAAATATTTGTATTATCTTGAGAATTCTTAAGCCATGATGAGTTTGACATGAGGTAATAAACTTATAGTATGCAAAGTGAGAAAAGAGATATTACATATTTGATGGTTTAGAAAATCAAGGTAACATATATATCATAATAGATCTTATGTTATAAGAATTGTTACTAAAGAGGAATTATTAGAAAAGAATTTTGGCTAATTACGATAGACACAAAACAATAGAGGATTCATGGAGACAATGAATGTTTATGGGAAAATTCAACCTATAATCTAAGTATTATCAACTGCCTTATGAATCAGGAGTACCTTTTTTGAAAATTTGATGACAAATTTTCTAAAGGGGGGTAGAATATAATACCCAAGGTTTTCCTAACTTATTAACTACTAGAGTTAGCAATTAAAACACCATAATATTCATGTACTGTACCATTCAAGGCCTTCCTACCACATCAAGAACCATAAGAATAACATAAGAAGTGATTTTAAAGAATAATGTGACAATAAATGAAAAATGAAATCAATTTTGATAAGCATTTTAATAGTGAAACGGTAATCAAACCGAGTTTGACATAATGTAACTACGTTAATTATTTATTTGAAATGTGACTCTATAGAACTAGTGAATGAGTATGAATATAATACCTAAACATCTCCTAAATCATTGAAGATAATAATAGTGATATGAGAACTTGATTTTAATCAAAGTTACAATAGCAAAATAGAAGTCAAATTTAGTTTGACCTAGTGAGCCTACATGATTTACTTACTTAAACAATGCTATTAAAGGGCTTGTAAATGTGCATTATAAAGTGAATAAAATTTATCTAGCAATGTTTAGAATGTGTAGTTAATTTAGAAAGTGCAAGTATATATACCAAAGTGAAAGTAAGAAATGAAAAATCTATTAAGTTACTAAGTAAGAAATGTGCATATAAGGATTTGTTAATGGGCTTTTGGACTCTAAGGCCAAAGCCCAATAGATAGCTGACCCACAAAGCACATGGATGAGTAAATATAAAATTTTTCTAGTGTTAGAAATGGTTAGCCAAGGCACAGTTGATGTAGGGAAAACTAGCCACCAAATTTGACTTGGAAGCCACCATTTTTTACTAAGACAAATTCTTTTCCAACTTAAATTCTCACTTTTTCTACACTAAAGTTTACATTCTTTTTTGCTCTTTCCACAACATATGATGAACATCATCAACATGGATAAGATCCTAGCCATCCAATTTGATTAAATCATAGCCATCTATTGTCATTAAATCTTAGCCATTGAAATGGTGTGATTAAATTACCATCATCCATTCTTTTCATATATAAATGGAAAAGATGCTCATTTCTCACCATTTTATGTGACCTCTCACCAAAAATACAACTCTCTCCAAAGAAAAAATCTCTCAACATAGCCGTCACTTAGGAACACCAAATTAAGGCTTTCCAAGGTAAGAAATTATGCTTACCTCTTCTTTTATATGTTATAAGCATGACTTTAATGTAATAGTTGCAAAAACTTTCCATTTCCTTCTTCTATATGGTTCAGCCAAAGTAAAGAAAAATTTTGAAATATTTGTCTTGCATGTAAGTTAATGAAATATGAGATTTGCACTTGAGAACTAAAGGTTTAACATAAGAAAATAAATAAGGAAAGCATGAAACTCATCTTAGTGCACTAGGAAGCATAGTTCGGCCACTTTAATAAAATTGTGAAGGAAGTATTCTAAATTATATTTGAAGGTGTCTAAGGTTATTTTGGGTAGAAGAAAATAATTTGGAAGCGTTAAAATGAATTATACAAACTTGGTTTAAGGCCTGAGAATTTTAAAGGCATAAACTTAGATAAAAGAAAGGCCGTACATTCTAATGCTTGCTTTTGATGTTTAATTGATCATATGAGTTTTTTATTATGCTAATTTCATATTTCAATAATTAATTTGAAGATTTGATAATGAATTATAAGTTTTCCCCAAAATTACCCAAAGTTGAAAAAAATGGGGTTTTATGAATTAAAGTGATTCAATATCAATTAATTGATGGGAATTGATTGTTTAAGTATTAATTTGATCAATCAATGACCAATTTTCAGGTTTGATGAGAAATTGATGGCTTTTTCCAAATTCTAGGGTTTATGGAGAAATTGGAAATTTTGAGAATTGAACTTGAATTTACGAAATCAGAGGGGTAATTAAGCTTAAAGATGGTGAAACATGATTTGTACGATGTTAATTTCAAAATCCACTTGATAGAAATGATTTTTTCTAAATTTAATGAATTAGGTTCATTTATGGAATTGGAAGGTGAAAGTGGAATTACTTTCACTAAATAATGGAAATTGTTTAAATTGATTCTAATTGAGTAATATGAAATTGAAATGTGAAATTAGGAGCAAAGGAATTATCTTTCCTTAAGTCAATAAATTTGGCTATTTGGAAAACAACTAAGGAAAGCATTAAAATTAGTAACAAGTATATGTATATTGTGTCTTGACCTTAAAAGTAATAAGTTAGTACTATAATAAACAAGATAAAAGTGTTAATAAATTAAGCTAAATTTAAACTAATAACATAACAAGGAAATGATTAATGTGAAATTGAAATGCAAATGTGTAGAATCTAAAGACAAGGACACAGACATTATCCAAGAATGCAAGGAGCACTACTAGTATCAAAGTTAAACATAAATAGGAGCAAAGGAGTCCAAGGTGAGTACTTAATAATATAATATGATATGTGTCATATTCTATGAACCATTGTTGATTAAAACATCCTTATTTGAATATCCCAAATGCTTGTCAAACATGAATTACCTCTCAAATATTGTCTTTGGATATGATATTTCTTCATGCATTTGGCCATTATGAGCCTTTCCACATTGACTTCATAATGTGACCTTTTGATGATAATTATTCTTGTATTGGCATATTTTCCATTGAATTCTCCATTGTGAATTCCCTATAAACTTTCTATTGATGCCAAATTATGTGAGGTAATACATTGGACTTTATGCAATTTGTATAAGCCTGTGGATAGGGCGAGAGTACCCAATCTCTATTAGGAGGGAACGGCTAACCGTAAGACCTGATTAGTCTTGCGCAATGTGTTGCATGTGAGTAAGCAAGGCTTAGGCCGCTACTCTTTAATTTATATGTATGGAAAACATTACGCTTCCAAGAATTTATTATTTCTACTAAAGATATTGTTCTTGTCTTAAATGAGAAATTGATTCATATTGAGAATTTTGATTAACATCACTCCATTGTCATAATGAGCTCATCTTGATAAGGACCCACATACTCACCTCATATTGTATTATTACATACTCACTAAGTTTTATCTCATTCCTTAGTATTTTTTAGGTAAGGTTAACGAGTAAACAAGGTAAATTCCAAGAATAGAGCTTGGAAGTTGCTCTACTAATTTCAAGTGTTGTAAATCTTGGTTATATGACTATGAAGACCATTGTTTTAGAGCTACTTGGTTATCAAAGGTTTAGTACTAAAATGTTATTGGGTTTATATGTATTGTAAATTATATTGTAATTACTATTATAATAGTGTATTAAGTAGTGAACATTTGGTTAATGACATGAAATTCAAATTTGAACATTTTATGAGTTGAGTATGTAAATGATATTAATAAGTATTTGGTAATATCTAAAATGATAAATTAGTAACAGGCAATAAGAAAAGGTAATCAAGTTTCGATCTTAGGATAAGTTTCAATATGATAGATGGTAAAGAGTTACAAGTTAAATGGGGTTCTACGGGTTTAGGTGACTTTATGTCTCCCTATGCTCTAGAACTATCACGGCTTATTAAGTGGGTCATGACAACCATGTTATTATTGAGCATGGTATTAGGTGGAAGATAGGAGACAGAAGCCATATTCAGGTATGGGATACTCCTTGGTTAAAGGACCCTCATAATTTTAAAATCATCATTCATGTAGTGCATGTTTTGGTGTCCCTCCCACATGGAGGGACCCACATGTATATAAAAAGAAGAAAAAAAAAAAGGAGGGAGGTGGGCACTGACTTATCAAAATTCGGTGCCTAATTCCGTTGAAATATTACCCCTTGCATGCTTATAAAAGGGCATGCAAGGCTCATAACATTTACAAAGCACTTGCATAAATTGCAAGAGAAGAAAAAGAGAGAGAGAGGTTTTTTTAGAGTTTTAGGAAATAATTCCTAAAAAGGGGAGTAACAAAATAGTGAGAAAAATACTTTGGGGTATTTTTGGGAAATATTGTGAGTGTTACTATTTTGGTGAGATCTCATTTAAACTCTCTTGTACCTACTATTTTTAATAGTGGAAGTTTTATTCGGAGTTTGTCCTGTGGACATAGCCCAAAATTAAGGGTGAACCATGTTAAATTACTAATGTTATTTTTGTTGATTATTATTATTCTGCAATTATCTTATTAATTATACCCGCTGTGTCCAACAAGTGGTATCAGAGCTACTTGTTGATGATCCCAGCCCATTAATATTCTTAGTATGCTCTGTGGTTGCAGCATAGACTAATCTTCCACATCAGAAAAGATTTTATTGGGACTGAATAAAATTGCAGTCCGGTGCAGTGTGATATGTTGAGAAAAGAAATATACTGCACAAAAGAGAAAAATCCAAGGAATTTTCTGATGCAATCCATTTCGAAAACGGTTATAAAATTAGAATTTCGATGAACAGTAAAACAGTAATAACGCAAATTTTTTGCATGGTCACTGTTCCAACTCGGCTACTGTTTCAACTCAGTTACTGTAGCAGACAAGTTCATCACTGTAGCAGAGTTACTGTTCAAGTCCATAATTGTAGCAGCCCAGCCCGTCACTGTAGCAGTCCCGCCTAGTTACTATTGCAAGTCCAGTCCAAGTACTGCTGATACGGTACTATTCATAGATACGAGTACTATTCAAATATATGGTACTATTCATGTATACGGTACTGTTCACCTATACGATTCCTGTAGCAAGTGTTGAAACTATGGAGGCAAAGACAAGTAAAATGATTAACTTAAATGGCACAAATTACCACATATGAAGAAACAAGATGAAAAATCTCTTGTTTGTGATGAAATTGCATTTACCGGTGTTTACTACAAATAAATCCGAACACAAATCAGATGAGGAATGGAAGTTTGAGCATGAGCAAGTGTGTGGTTTTATCTGGCAGTTTGTTGAAGATAACGTGTACAATCACATCAGCAATGAGACTCATGCAAAAACATTGTGGAATAAGCTTGAAGAGTTGTATGCTTCTAGAACTAACAATAATAAATTATTTTACTTGACAAAATTGATGCAAGTAAAATATCGAGAAGGCACTTTTGTAGTAGATCATCTTAATGAAATGCAAGGGATCGTGGACCAGTTGTCCGGAATGGGCATAAAGTTTGACGATGAAGTACTTACTCTTATGGTACTAGCCTCTCTACCAGAGTCATGTTAGACTTTGAAGATCTCAATTACTAATTCTGCACCTAATGGTGTGGTAAATATGGAGGTTGTTAAAAGTGGTATTCTGAATGAAGAGATGAGATGGAGATCACAGAATTCAACCTCTTCATCACAAGCAGAAGTTTTGGTTATAGAATCCAGAAGGAGAAGCCAATATAGGGGATCAAAATCTAGAGACAAGAGCAGAGGGAAGTCAAATAAATTTGCAAATGCTGAGTGCCATCACTGCAAAAGGAAAGAGCATATCAAGAGATTCTGTCGACAGTTCAAAAAGGAGAAGAACGAAGGCAAGGAGAAAAAGCATAATGACAGCAGCAATGATGAACAAACAATTACTATCAATGAATTCAACATCCTGCAAGATGAAGAACTTGTCAATCTTGTAAACTAAGAAGCCAGTTGGGTGATTGACAGTGGTGCTACCATATATGGTACATCGCGTAGAGAATTCTTCTCATCATACACACTTGGAGACTTTGGTGTTGTTAGGATGGGAAATAAAGGCCTATCAAAAGTTATTGGTAGAGGAGATATTTGCTTAGAGATGGAGAATGGCACAAGGCTAGTCCTCAGAAATGTGAGGCATATTCTAGATATGCAGCTAAATCTGATTTCAGTAGGTAGACTAGATAATGAAAGTTTTTGTAACACCTTCATGAATGGCTGATGAAAACTCACTAAAGGTTCCTTGGTGGTGGCTAGAGGTAAAAAGTACTCTTCACTCTATGTGATGAATGCAAAGCTCTCCAATGACAGTGTAAATGCTCTGGAGAAAGATAATACAGTTGAGTTATGGCATAAGAGACTAGGTCATATAAATGAGAAGGGGATGACCTATTTGGTCAAGAAGAATATGCTATCTAGGGTAAAGCAAGTGCATTTAGATAAATGTACAAATTGTTTGGTGGGAAAGCAAAACAGAGTTGCCTTCAAGAGTTCTCCTCCTTCCAAAATGAAGAATGTGTTGGATCTAATACATTCAAATTTGTGTGGACTAATTCCAAAGTCACTTGGTGGTGCTCAGTACTTTGTGACTTTTATTGATGATCATTCTTGGAAGACATGTATATATACCTTGAAGACAAAAGATCAAGTGTTAGATGTCTTCAAGTAGTTTCATGCCTCAGTTGAGAGACAAACTGGGAAGAAATTGAAGTGCATTCGGACCGATAATGGTGGAGAATACACTGGACCATTTCATGCTTACTGTAAAGAGCATGGTATTTAGCATCAGATGACACCTCTGAAGACACCACAGTTGAATGGCTTAGTTGAGAGGATGAATAGAACTTTGATAGAGAGAGTCAGATGTTTACTCTCACATGCAAAGTTACCTAAGATGTTTTGGGGTGAAGCTCTTCAAACAGTTGCATATATGTTGAATCGATCAACCTGTTTCCCTCTTAAGAATGATGTCCCGGAGAGAGTTTGGTCAGGAAAGAATGTTTCCTATGATCATCTGCAGGTGTTTGGTTGTAAAGCATTTGTTCATATTCCCAAAGATGAGAAATCCAAGCTTGATGCCAAGACAAGACAGTGTATCTTTATTAGCTATGGTCAAGATCAATTTGGCTATAGATTTTATGATCCGTTGAGAAGAGACTAGTCAGGAGCCGTGATGCTGTATTTGTTGAGAATGAGACCATTGAAAATATTGACAAAATGGAGAAAGATGTTCCTAATTCCAATGGTGACTCATCATATTTGGAATTAATTCCTCCAACACCAGTGCCAAGAGAGGTTGGAGATGAAGACCAGAATAATCCACCTGATGAAGATGATGCTCCCATAGAAGTTGGTGCTGAGAATGCTGAAGATGAATCAGATGATGAAAATTATGATGATGTTTATCATCAACCAGTAGCACCTATGGCTTCCCCAGTTCCATTGAGAAGAAGTGATAGAAGAAGACAACCATCTATCAAATATTCAACAAATGAGTATGTGTTGCTGACTGACGGGGGAGAACCAGAAAGTTTTAAAAAAGCTATGGATAATGAACACAAAAAGAAGTGGATTGAAGCCATGCAAGATGAGACGAAGTCCTTGTATAAGAATAAAACATTTGAGCTGGTGAAGTTGCTTAAAGGCAAAAAGGCTTTGAAGAATAAATGGGTGTTTAGGTTCAAGCATAAAGAGCATAGTTCCAGTCCCCAATTCAAAGCCAGAATGATTGTTAAAAGGTTCAACCAAAGAAAAGGCATTGACTTTGATGAGATATTTTCACCTGTTGTGAAAATGACATCCATTCGTATTGTGCTGGGGTTAACAGTAAGTCTTAATTTGGAGATTGAGCAAATGGATGTGAAAACTGCCTTCCTACATAGGGATTTGGAAGAGGAGATATACATGGAGCAACTAGAGGGTTTCAAAGTTAAGGGAAAAGAGGATTATGTTTGCAAGTTGAAAAAGAGTTTGTATGGCTTGAAACAAGCACCGAGACAATGGTATAAGAAATTTGAGTCAGTTATGGGGGAGCAAAGCTACAAGAAGACTACTTCAGACCATTGTGTTTTTATGCAGAAATTCTCATATGAAGATTTCATCATTCTTTTGCTCTATGTGGATGACATGTTGATCGTTGGTCAGAATATTTCTAGAATCAACAACTTGAAACAATAGTTGAGTAAGTCTTTTGCCATGAAAGACTTGGGGCCAGCAAAGCAAATTCTTGGCATGCAGATTATTAGAGATAGAGGAGCCAAGAAGATATGGTTGTCACAAGAGAAGTACATTGAGAAAGTACTTTAGAGGTTCAATATGGACAAGGCTAAGGCGGTTAGTTGTCTTCTTACTAATCACTTTACACTAAGTTCTAAACTAAGTCCTTCAACAGATAAAGAGAAGGAAGAAATGAATAAGATTCCATACGCTTCAGCAGTTGGAAGTTTAATGTATGCCATGATGTGTATACGGCCAGATATTGCTCACTCTATTGGAGAGTGAGTTGGTTCCTTTCAAATCCTGGTAAGGAACATTAAGCTGCAGTAAAATGGATTTTTAGGTATCTTCATGGCACTTCCAAAGTATGCTTATGCTTTGGAGAAGAAAAGCCTATGTTAGTAGGCTACACAGATGCAGATATCGCTGGAGATGTAGACTCAAGAAAGTCTACTTCAGGATATCTTATTACATTTGCAAGGGGAGTTGTGTCATGGCAATCAAGGTTATAGAAATGTGTTGCACTTTCTACTACTGAGGCAGAGTTTATTGCAGCAACAGAAGCGTGTAAAGAGTTGCTATGGTTAAAAAAATTCTTAAATGAACTTGGTATGCAGCAAGATAAATATCAGTTATTTTGTGATAGCCAGAGCGCTATTCACCTTGGGAAGAATTTCTCATTTCATTCAAGATCAAAACATATTGATGTGAGATATCACTGGATCTGAGATGTACTGGAGAAAAAGCTATTACAGCTTGAGAAGATCCATACGGAAGAGAATGGATCAGATATGTTGACAAAGATTCTACCAAGAAAGTTATTTGAATACTGTCAATTGGCTGCAGGAATGATAGAACCCTCCATGTGATCGGGAGGGGCAGATTTGTTGTGGTGTCCCTCCCACATGGAGGGACACACATGTATGTAAAAAGAAGAAAAAAAAAAAAGAGGAAGGTGGGCAGTCTAATTCCGTTGAAATATTATCCCTTGCATGCCTATAAGAGGGCATGCAAGGCTCATAACATTTACAGAGCACTTGCATAAATTATAAGAGAAGAAAAAGAGAGAGAGAGGTTTTTTTAGAGTTTTAGGAAATAATTTCTAAAAAAGGGAGTAACAAAATAGTAAGAAAAATACTTTGGAGTATTTTTGGGAAACATGGTGAGTGTTATTATTTTGGTGAGATCTCATTTAAACTCTCTTGTACTTACTATTTTGAATAGTGGAAATTTTATTCGGAGTTTGTCCCGTATACATAGCCCAAAATTAAGAGTGAATCACGTTAAATTGCTGGTGTTATTTTTGTTAATTATTATTATTCCGCAATTATCTTGTTGATTATACCCGCTATGCCCAACAGTGCAGGGACTGGAACAGATCATTGTGAGTGACTTGATGATTTCGGGAGCCAAAGAATGGGATGTTGAGTTAATTTATGGCCTATTCTATCAGAGGGATGTTCAAGAGATTTTAAATATCCCTTTGAATCAAAGAAGGGAGCAAGACAGTGTTATTTGGCACCTGAGCAAAAATGGATCCTGTTCTGTAAAAACTAGATATGTCTTATAATGAAGATCCTAAATGCTGACACAAGGTATTTTGAAGAGGGTAACTGGACTAAGCTTTGAAAATTAATGCTTCCTCCAAAGGTGAAAACTTCCTCTGTCGAGCTTGTCGAGAATGCATACCAACTAGAGTCTTGCTGCAACTAAAGGTATTAATACATACCTTTCCTCTCTGTGTCTTTTGTGGTGCTTATTTGGGAACGCCTTGGCATGTCTTAGTGTTGTGTCAATTTGCTCAAAGCTGTTGGCGTAACAGAGCAGGTAGAAGAGCTAATTATGGAAGCAGATGCTTTCAGACATTGGTTCTTTAACTTTATTGAAAAATTTGATGTTGCCATAGCAGGGAAAATGTATATGATTTTATGGAATATTTTGGCAGCATGGAACAACTTCTTGTGAATGGCTTGAACATGGGGCCAACAAGGACGGTATATGGGGTGTTGGAGTTTCTCTATGACTAGTTTAACGCAAAGAAGGGAGACAGGTCTTCAAATGATACAAGTACGCCTGCACAGCATGAGAGATGGAAATGATACAAGTACGCCTGCACAGCATGAGAGATGGATTGCTTCTTCAGTTCAATACTTTAAATGCAATGTTGATGCCTCCATTTTTTCTAACATCCGCAAGACAGGAGTTGGTATGGTGTTGCGTAACCATTCTAGAAGGTTTGTAGATACTACATCTAATGTTTTCAAAGGTATTTACCAAGTTCAAGAAGTAGAAGCTATGGGGTCCCATGA
Organism: Reutealis trisperma; assembly: GCA_947687605.1. NCBI lineage: Eukaryota > Viridiplantae > Streptophyta > Magnoliopsida > Malpighiales > Euphorbiaceae > Reutealis > Reutealis trisperma. The sequence goes on from CANTUT010000868.1 coordinate 56,044, forward strand.
GGTGATATCCTGAAACTAGTTGCTGGTCAAGGCACTCAAAGATAGATCAAAGCCAGCGAATGAAATTGGCTCTTTAGTATCTGCATGTACTGATATCTTATCCTCTGTACCTTCCTTTTTTGTTTCTTTTACTAGCAGGGTAGCAAATAAAGTTGCCCGCCATATATCTAGAGTAGCTAGTCAGTTTATGGGGTCTAATGTTTGGACAAATCCCCCATCATTTATGATGTCTTTGTTACAAGCTGAGGTTACAAGTTAATAAAATTCTAGTTAAGATTTTCTCTAAAAAAAATAATAATAGGATCTAGAGAAAGACTAGTTCCACGTATTGATATTGTTTCAATTCATTTGACCTATTAAAAAAATTACAAATTTCATAATTCACCACTAATAAAAGTAATGACTCAATTAAACAAAATATAAAAAAATTAAATTGTAAAGTTAATTTATTTTTATACTTTTTAATTATTTAATTTGATTTTTATGCTTTTTAATTAACAATAAAATAATATAATTTTTAATTTCAACTTTGAATTAAATTCAGAACTTTTAAAGTAAAATTATAAAAATGCAAAAAATATATTAAAAAATAAAAAAGTTGTTGAAAACCTAAACGAGTATCAAATATTAAACGAGCTTTCATATATAGTTGTGTTTTTCTTTCAAAATCCGCCATGATGGAGAATATGAATTCTCATCGATTCAAACTGAGAGTTGAAAATTGAACTTATAGTTTATTACAAATCAGCTTTGTTAAAATTTTTTTGGAAAGGGAAGAATTTTCTTTGAGTAATTCTCAAGTGATGAAATTAGATACCAAATATTTCATGCTGGCAGTAGAGACTATTCAAAGAAAATCATTTCCTCGTTGACCCGCTCATCATTAAAATATAGTTTAGCTTGCTCACTTCTTTTTTTCTTAAATAAAAAAAAAAAAAGATTCCGGGTCTGCTTTCCCAAAAGAAATAATTCACGTTTTTATATTCATTTATTACTCTTAATTAATTTTTTTAATTTGTATTTATTCAATTGATTTTTTTTGCAAATAAGCTCTTTGGTATTAAATATTTACACTATAAAAAAATTATAGTTTACTGATCATATTTGCCAAATGACAAGATTTCGGTCACTAAATATGTTCAATTACCAATGGAATATTGATCGATTATGGGAATAATTTTTTTTTAGTAATTATCAACTAATTACTGATAGAATAATAATAAAAAATTACTGACGAACATTTGTTGTCGCTAAACGAAACACCAAAGTTGGCAAGAGCAAATAGCAACGCTTTACCAACAATTTTCTAATTAGTTTATGAACTTAATTTACTAACAGAAACTCTTGTGAATAAAATAGGTATCTAAATATGTCGTCATATTTACTAATAGGCAAAATAGTTGGTAATTATGAATGCTTTTGACTATTAGTTGTTGACAAAAATAATTAATCGGCATATAAATTGATAAAAATAAATAAAGAAATACCAACAAAAATTATGGTAAGTAATGATGAATAATTTTGATTATTTATTTTACTGACAGCAAAAGTTAGTTGGTAATGAATTAATATTTTTGTTGAAAATAAATAAAACATTACCGATAAAAAGTGTTATTCGATAAAGTAAAAATATAAATTTTCATTGGAGGTATTGATAGAATATTCTGTCGATAAAGTAAAATTTTCAATATTTTGTAATTATCGACAGCCCCTACTGTCGAAAAATTATGGACTAATTTTTTGTTATTACCGTTAGAATATTCCGCGAGTAAATACATAGTACATAGAGAAACACACCTTTTTCAAAATGCCTTCCTTCATTTATTAAATAAGTTTTGAAATAAAATGTAAATTATATATATATATATATATATATATATATATATATATATATATATATATATATATATATATATATGTTACAAATTAGATGGTTTTGAGGTTTATGAAATTTAATGTATATAATTTTTAATTAACAAATATAATATAATTTGTTAAATTGTGAGGAGATTAGTAATTAAATTATTTTTTAAAAAATAATTTAATTATTTTATAATAACCAAATAATAATTTGAGAGAAAAATCATAAAATATTAGTGCAGTGGAAGACGTAATAAGAGATTGTTTGGGTATTTTGTATGCGATTCCCTAAGCTTACAATTTTATAGTAGATTTTTTTTAATAAATTTGTAATTAAGTTTTGAATTATCCTAATTTAGCATATTATTAGAATTTTTTAGTACAATATAATTTTATTTTGAGAAAATTTTATTACTTTATATGATAAATAATAATAAATAACAAGTAATAATAAAACTCTTTTCAAAAAAATATCTAGCATAATTGTTCACAAAACAAATACAATCCAAATATTATGTATCAAATCAATAGAGGTGAACACGTAGAGTATATTAGGAGCATTTGAGATTACCATGTCCAAGAAGGATGGCAAAATAACCCGTAACTTTGAGAGAAACTGTGCTCTCCTATTTTTTATCATATTAAGGGGTAGCGAATCTATATTCTATATATATATAAAATCTGAGACATAAAAATTTTTTAACATATGTACTTATTTTTGACACTGAAATTTTTTTTTAATATCTATACTTATTTTTGACATATGGGCATGAAGTTGATGTGTAATTTATGATTTTTTTTTGCATAATTATTTTTTATTTGAATTATTATAATTAAATAAAGATTTTAATTTTAAAAGTTAGCATGTTAACTAATAAGTTAGTTTCCTAATTAAACAATGATTCTTAATCCTAAAAAATATTAATTATATTTTTAATATTAGTTTATATGAATATAAGGTAGAATACATATTTTACCCCCTATACTTAGCATCAAAAGTCACTTTACCCCCTATATTTCAAAAATAACTAATTTTACACTTAAAGTTGTCAAATTGACACTATTTTATACCCATTCCTGCCATATGAAAAACGTGTCTATTACATGCATCTAACGTGTGTAAACCCTTAATTTTGCATTCTCATCATCTAGCTGCACCTTGACATCTACTAAGTTTAATGCACTATGCAAAACCATTATGACAATCTTACTAGTCGGTTAGCAGATGTGAATGAAAATGTGAAAAGACCATGAGGGGTATGGCCAGAAATAGCTGAAAATTATACTGAAATGGATAAAAATGTCATTTTCTGAGCATGTGGAGCCCACAGGGGGGTCAGAAGTTCACAGAATCTAGTGTAGCGCCACATTAGACTTATGCAGCATGCCGCAATCAAGGCGTGTGGTGCCACATAGGTCTGATACGGCACTGCACTCTTATTTTGTGACAGCCATGTGTCACCCTAGCACATGTTTTACGGCAACGGGACCACCGTAATGGCTCCGTGTAGCGCATTAAATTCAGCAAGTGCTAAAACTGCGGTTGGATGACGAGGATGCAAAATTGAGGATTCACAGAACTACGTGCATTTTGATCCTCATTCAATGGAGTACATAAGCACGTTTGGAATCTAAATTTAAATCCCAATCAATCTCCTTTCCCCTTTTATTTGTCAAATGTAATTAGTATAATCAATTATTTATTTATTTTTGGAATTAAGGAGTGATTATGTGGTTCCCCTAGAATCCATAAGGACTAGAATAAATACTCTTCTTAATTTGTGGATGATTTACTTTATTTGCTCTTCAATTTTCTCATATATCCATATTATGCCATATTCATGCATTTTATTTATAATTATTATCTTATAAATGTCATTCATGAAATTAATTTTTAAGTCAAATTAAACTTAAGAGCCAAATTTAGATTATTTAACAAAAAAACCTAATCCTTGAGCTCAATTTAGTTTGAAGACTAGTGATTTTTATTCTTGGATAAATTAAGTGCAAAATTAATGAATTAGAGTTAATTTAGATTTTTTTCTTAATGTTTTTCCAACTAAATAAAATTAAAGTGGCGACTCCCCAAAATCATTTTCAAAATCAACAAATCCGAAACCGAGGGTTCCATCATGAGTCTATATCCGAATGAACATTTCAATTCCCATTAGCGGATTAGGTCGGTGCTCGACCTAGGTCTCATAGCGTGGAAAAAAAAACTCTGAATTATTGACTTGCTAGCTGATGTGGATAATTTTTTGACTAAATCTTGACTTTCTAATATTTAAAATATATACGTAAAATAAGAAAAAATCTAAGAGAAAAGCCAGAAGCAAATTAAAAATAAAAATAAAAGAATTAAATTAGAGAAATAAGAGGATGGTGAGGTGTAAACTCTTAATTTTACACTCTCATCATCTGGCCGCAACTTGACACCTACTAAGATTAGTACGCTACGCAGAGCCAATATGGCAGTCTCGCTAATCGGTTAGCTGGCAGGGGTCAAGGGGGCAACGTCCTTTGTGGGGGAGCAGGCCCTGGAGTAGAAAATGAACTTTCATTCATATTAGTATGAGGATACTTAGTTTTTGGACATTGTCACTTTTTCTACTCTGACTGGACCCTCGATACCAAACAGTATTATCACGAAACTGACTATATTTTCTCTCAGACTGACTGCTCAGCTGTTCTAAAATTAATTTCAAGCCTATTGACACCAACCGATAAAATTTTCAAACTCTGAAACTCTCAAAAACTTATCTAGAAGTCTCAAAAACTGACATGGATGCCATAATAGAATATCCAGCTAGCATGCCACCGAAAAACACGGTGGTGGGTGGCACCGCCGGCTCTCCCGATGGCATGGTCCCCACCACTCTTCTTGCAATTTCTAAAATGCTCCTAATATGATTTTTCAGTATTTTTCTAACCCTACCATTTACATCTTTTCATATTTTCACTTTCCAAATTACTCTCACCTTATTTTTCTATAAATAGCCCTTCGATTTTTTCATTTCACGACACACTCCTTGAGTCAGAGTTGGTAGCTATCATCTAATTCCTCTCTTCTTCTCCCTCCAACCACTCTTTAATTAATTAATTAATATTTTTAATTAATTAATTATCTCATCCTAACTAAATTAATTAATCTTTTTAATTAACTAAAACTCTTTTTTAGATTAAAAATAATCACTTAATTAATTAACTAATTAATCTTTTTAATTAATTAATTAATCACTTTTTTCAAAATCAAATTAATCATTTTATTTTTCAAATCCACCCTTTATCCAAATTAGTTGATTAATCTTTTTAATTAATTAATCTATCCATCTATTTCATCACATTAATTAGTTAATTAATCATTTTAATTAATTAATTAGCCCCAATCAATCCAATCACTTGGTCTTGATAAAATGACATTTCGGTCCGGTAAAACTCTCTGCCCTCCAAAAGAAAAGTTATTAGCCTTTTCTTCTCAAATCCAAATCAAATCAATCAATCAAATTAACTCCTAAATCCTTCCACTTAATCGCGGAATGAACTACATGGGTTTTGATCTCCATTCAATGGGGTATGTAGACAGTTTGGAATTTAAATCCAAACCTCAAATCTAATCCTAAAATTAATTTCATTTTCCCTTTACTTTTAATTATAATCAATTATTTATTTATTTTTAAAATTATGAAGTGATTATGTGGTTCCTCTAAATTCATAAGGATTAGAGGGAATACTCTCTTTAATTTGTGGATGTTTACTTTAATCATTTTATTAATTTCTCATGCATCATACATTCATACTATGCCATCTTCATACATTTTATTATTTGCCATCTTATGAATGTCATTCATGAAATTAATTTTTCAAAGTCAAATTAACCTTAAGAGTCAAATTTAGATTATTTAACCAAAAACCTAGTCCCGGAACTCAACCTGGTTCAAGGCTAGTGATTTTATCCTTGGGTAAATTAATTAAAAATTAATGAATTGGAGTCAATTTAGATTTTTTTCTTAATATTTTTCAAACTAAATAAAATTAAGGTGGCAACTCATAAAGTCATTTTCAAAAACAATCAATTTAAGCCCAAGGGTTCTATCGCGAGTCTAAACCAAATGAACATCTCGATTCCCTCTAGCAAATTGGGCCAATGCTCGGGTGAGGTCTCACAGCTAGCGACTCCACTAGAGACTGGTTGCCACCTTTTTTACAACAAAAAAGAAAATAAGAGGATCACTATTTGGTTAAGGAAAAATTTTTTCAAAATAATCTCCATTTAGCTCATTAAGTATAATTTGACCTTCATGCATCACTTTGCATAATCAAAGCTACTTGCCTAACCTTAGCTTTAGGAAAACTTTTGAATGGTAAGTAGCATTAGCTCGACAACTCCTTTTGAGTATGTTGGAAGATAGCAAAAGCATTCCACCCCACGATAAATGCCCAATCATTTCAATGGTGTAATGAGCAATCAAGACTGTTGGACCCACGCAAGGCTCCTTGCCTCACAGATGGCTAGGTATATCGATGCTCTAGTGGTACGGAGACTCTTAATCAAACCACCCTTCACCCTTATGCATGTAGTCGCCTTAGTGTTGACCCTAGGTTCCATGTACCATAATAATGAAGACATTTATGCATATGCCCATGAAACCTTTTTTGGCATGCATCATGACATTGCCATACACACATAACATGAGACGCTTGACAATGTAAATCCTCAAACACCTTAAAGACCCAAACCGGTGGTTCTTTGCCCATAACATAGTAGCCTCACTCAACCTGTTAAACCCGGTGACCAACCATATAGAGGAAATCCTCTTCCCGACATGCCATTATATTCATCCCTTTTTTTTTTTTGTCATAATTCTATATTCTTATCTGTTTTTCTATTAAGGTACTGATGGCCAAGACTTCTAACTTTGATCAAGACACTATGAGCCCTTTCTTCACTAGTTTTCTCAAGAAACAAGAGGAAACCTTCCAAACTGCACTCACCACCGCCCTTAAAACCTAAGCTAAAACCTTCACCAATGCTCTCAATGCCCAGTCTGCCACCTTTACCAATGCCCTCAACTCCCAATGCCAGTCGATCATCAATGAGGTCAAGGAAATGACCAATACCATTGTCACTCTCCCTCCTACTTGTGTTAAGCCTGCATCTGCCCAAGCTGGGACTAGCCATACCCCCACTTTTACTCATCCTATTATCGATCTCACCGATAAAGGGAAAGCTCCTGAAACACCCACCTCTCCTCCTGTAGATATGAATGCCATTGCTTCCACTCCCACTGTGAATTCTTTTCAAAGTGATAGAAAAGCTTAAAGCCATTGAACAATCCATCAAAAATATCAAAAAACATGAAGACGTGATAGATATCAATTCTCTTGCTCTCTTCCCAAAAGCCAAAGTTCTACCTAAATTCAAGATGCCCTTAATGGACAAATTCAATGGCACACCTTGACCTAAAATCCACCTCAAAATGTATGTAGGTGCAATGAGGCCTTTTGGTGTGAATGATAAGCTCCTTGCTCAGTTATTCCGGCAATCTTTAACCGGAGTTACCGTTAAGTGGCTTTTAGATCTCAATCAAAATTACAAAAAGACATGGGATGACATATGCAATGAATTTGTCAAGCAATACCACTACATGATATCACCGGTCGAGATCTAGAAACTACCAAATGAGGGCAAAGAGAGTCCTTCGCCGAGTTCCTTACAAGGTGGAAGACAAAAGCATCTCAAATGGTGAACCATCTATCTGAAGTAGAGCAAATTGACATCATCACCAAGAACCTGCTCCCCCAATACCAGGCTTATTTACAAACTTAATACCTCTCCAACTTCAAAGCTCTCATTACCACTACCTCTAAGATCAAAGATTTGATTCAATCAAGACGAATCAAGGATGAATCTTCTAGGTATAACAAGAACCACCACATCCACCACCCAAAGAGAGGGGGAGATAAATGTTGTCTTTTATGACTAGCCGATTGATAACTCTATATTTTTAGAGTTATTTTATTTGTTTAAACTTAAATTTTAGCTCAGTTTTCGAGAATATAATAATATTATTACTTATTTTTAGAAATAAATAGTTTTACAATTTATAAATAAATTATAACATATTTTAAGTATTTTTATTTTATTTTTGCATATCAAAATGATGTCACAATGATGCAATAAAATAAACGATGCAGGCGGTGATGTCATAAAAATAATGATGCAAGCAATGATTCCAGTTTTCAATCTATGAGAAATAAATTCAATGGTTGGTGGCCAAAATTCAATGGTTAGTAGCCAACCTAACCATTTTTGAATATTGATGAAGGAATTCAATGGTTAGTGGCCAACCTAACCATCAATGTAGAATTTTTGATGTAAGAATTTTAATGGAACTTGAATTCTTCCACCAAACATGCCTATAAATACCATGCTTGGCAAAGGAAAATGGCATCAAAAAAAATCCATCAAAAAAAAATATGTAGAGAGATTTTCATATGCTTTCTTAGAGTAGATTTGTTTTTTTTTTTTTTTTTCTTTGATTAAGAGGAGGAGTTTTTAGAAGCTTGAGTTCATCAAAAATTGTATCACAAAATAAGTTCTTTCTAAACTCTATTCTTAAATTTAATAATAAGTTGTTATCATGTTTATTGTTAATTTAATTGTTTCTTTCTTTTTAACTATGAGTAGCTAGATTTATTTTTCTAGGATTTAGATGTAATCTCTTGATTATTTTATGGTGTTCTATGATTGATTGATTGAGTATTTTGATTATTTGAATTAATCTTTTATTTTAGGACTTAATGCTTATGGATACTTGATCACTATTTACATGTTTAAAGATATTATGTGAAGTAACGAGAGTGGAAGCATAATATTAGTTCATTAAGATATTAGACCTAGGGTATGTATTGCTTAGAGATAAGAACACTCCTTTGTGATTGATAAAAGGATTTCCATAAAATTTAATGGGTTTATGTTAATTGCTTGTGATCACGAGAGTAGACATAAGGTTAACATGAATACTTGTGATTTATCTTGAGAGAGAACTTCACATGCTTAAGGAAAAATCTAATCATTAATTCTAATAAAATTAAATCAACCAAGCAAGCATAAGAACACTATAGGTAATTAATTGATGAAATCTAAATCCTAGGATTTACATATATTGAATTAGTTTTTTAAATTTTATAATTAATTATTCTATTGTTGGGTATAGTTTTAGTAAATTATTGTACTACTAAATTACTTATCTCGATAATATTCTGTCTAGGAAAGTAGTTTTTAAATGGGATCGCTGTGACCCCTCTACTTACCTGGGAATTTATCTTGAGATGATTTTTAGTTCAATTATTTACACTTTACTTACCTATGTAATAGTACTAAATATCTAGTTTAATTTAAATCACAAGACTTTTCGTATGATAGTCTAAATAATAGAATATTCAATAGTTTTGGTACTTGTCAACCTTTCCTCGTGGGATCGATACTTATTTTACTACTATATTACTTATTCACGACCTGTGTACTTGCAGAAATTGCGCAACACCGATGAAGTTAGAAACAAGGAGGACTTTCTTAGAGCTGGGCATGCCCCTTAGTATCATTTACAAAAAAGCCTTAGAGGCTAATCTGGTTAAGCCCTTAGAACCACGACCTCCTCCGAACCCCTTGTCTAAAGGATATAATGCTAATGAGATCTGCCAATATCATCAAGGGTTAGGGCACAAAACTAATGCGTGTAAGGCTCTAAAGCATAAAATTCAAGACTTCACTGAAAAGACATCATTGCTCCTAAACCTAAAGCATAATACCACTAATCCTTTTTTGAACCACTGAGCCCATCTAACCATCTCAAGGCTCACCCGATAATCGATATTTTGAGAAGAGAGCCAATGCTATTATGCCCCTATCTAAGTCTTTCAAGTCCATGTCTAAATTGTTTGAGTCTATTTCTAAGTTAGCTGAGTTTAAGTATGAATCTATTGAGTCCTTTTAGTCTTTCCTATCAGATTTTATAACCCATCTCTCAAGCTTATCCTTTTAAGCTAATGTAACCCATGATGATGAGACCTTTATCTTTAATAAAATGAACAAGTTTTCTGCTTACTTTCCTAACCCTTTATGTTCTACTTCCTCTAACTCATCATTAAATGAGAAATTTGAAAAAGAAAATAAAAATAAAAAACACAAAAAATATGAAAAAGGCAAAAGGATCAATTAATTATGGCACAAAAAAATCCAAAATCCCATACATTACATTTGCATGATAGTAGTGGAAAATCTTATAAGCTATTTTGTATAAGACAAGATAGGGATGATCCAAGCATCAAGCATCACAGTTCACGAGATCCCTACCTATACACATAAGAAACCTGTCAAGGAGAAGAAAGACAGAGTAGATCAAAAGGTATCATGACCAACTGAATGCCATTAATGAAAAGAAAATTGATGCTTTGTACAAAATTTAAAGTCATCAATGTTCAATAGCTGAGCACCTTAACTAGAAGGTGAGAGATAAGGGTTCGCAAGAAGAAAATCCAGTTTTGGGAGAAATCCAAGCCCCTATTCATGATCCAACAGGAAGTTCAAACTAAACTAGGCTAGATAGTACATGCTCAAGAAGATCCTATCCAACAAAGGCACTATCTTCACAAACATGGATGAAAGCAAATTTTCCCATCCTAGGAACCTAGATCAACTGAAACGATACATCATCCAAAGATGGTATCTGCATTTCATTTCTATTTTTTGTGTATATGTAATTAGAACTACGTGGACCTTATTCTCCCTGCAAGAAATGACTAAAAAAAAAGTGATGTAAGAGATACGTAGGCAGCCTAACTTGGATGGGGTCAAAATCATAATATAAAATATTTTATTTACATCGCATTTTCATTTTCTCTATGCCTAATATAACATTCATTTGATTCTTTTGCCTAATATAATTCACTTAATTCTTTTGCCTAAACAAAAAAAAAATAATAAGAAGAAGACAAAAAAGAAAAGGAGAAGAAAAAAGAAGAAGAAAAGAATGCTCGTTAAGCTAAAAACCTGAAAGGGCGGCTTAGGCAGAAATTAAAGCAAAATAAAAGATATCTCATTTAATGGTGATCAAATTTTGCAAAATAAAAACCCATCATTATGACAAAAATGATAGCCCTTTCAATGTCATCTATAGCTTATCCTATTTCGTATAGTCCTGTCAACCTGTAATTATTTTAAGCAAAAAGCAAAAAAGATTATGTCTGAAGTTATGGTCTAGTCAGTCCTCTTCTACCTCCTAAATGCAAATATCTCATGTCTGTGAACCCTTAATTTTACACTTTCATCATCCAACCACACCTTATCACTTGCTAAGTTTAACGCATTACACGAAGCCGTTACTGTGATCCCGCTAGCCTGTTAGTGGGCAGAGATTTAAGAGCTAGAAATTTTTTTAGCTTTCAATTATATTGCTATCGAACATCTAAATTTTCTAAACCTCAAACTAATAACAAATCTCTAAAAAAAATTCCATGTCAGGTGCCATTGGTGTAGCCAGTGGCGCCACCTGCTGTTTGGGTGGCATTGCTTGCTACTCCGGTAGCATGCCACCAGACACATTGGCGGTGCCGCCCAGAAGGCTGGTGGTGCCATCGACCCCTTTGGTGGCATGGTCCCCACCACCCTTTTTTTTATTTCTAAAATGCCCCCAATATGATTTTTCAGCACTTTTCAGTCCTACCTTTTTGGTCTTTTCACTTTTTCATTTCCCAAATTACCCTTACCCTTATTTTTCTATAAATACACCTTCATTTCTACCATTTTTTGACACCCTTTAAGTTAGAGTTGATAGCTATCATTTAATTCTTCTCTTCTTCTCCATCTAACCGGTCTCTAATTAATTAATTATCTCACCATAACCAAGTTAATTAATCTTTTTAATTAACTAAAACTCTCTTTTTTTAATTAAAATTAATCACTCAATTAATTAATTAATTAAACTTTTTAATTAATTAATACATCCTTTTCATCATATTAATTAGTTCATTAATCATTTTAATTAATTAATTAATCTCCCAATCAATCCAATCACCCAGTCCCAATAAAATAAAATTTTGGTATGGTAAAACTTTTCACCCACCAAAAGCAAAGGTATCAGTCTTTTCCTCTCGAACCCAAATCAAATCAATCAATCAAATCAACTCCTAAACTCCTCCAGTTAATTGTGGATTGAACTACGTGGGTTTTGATCTTCACTCAAGGGGATACGTAAGCACGTTTGGAATCTAAATCCAAATCCCATTCAATCTCATTTTCCCTTTTTAATTAATTTACATAATTAGTTTAATTTATGGATGTTTTACTTTTCTCCATGCTTATGCATTAATCATGATATTATAATTGTCATATAATATTTGTCATCCATGAAATTAATTTTTAAAGTCAAATTAAACTTAAGAGCCAAATTCTTATTATTTAACCAAAAATCTAGTCTCCAAGCTCAACTTGGTTCGAAGACTAGTTATTTTTATCCTTGGGTAAATTAATTGCAAAATTAATGAATTGAAGTCAATTTGTGTTTTTTCTTAATATTTACACAACTAAAATAAAATTAAGGTGGCGACTCCTAAAATCATTTTCAAAAATGACCAATCCAAACTCGAGGGTTCCATTATGAGTCTAAGCTGAATAAGCATCCCAATTCCCTCTGATAGATCCAACTGGTGCTTGGGCGAGGCCTCACAGCTGGCGATTCCACTGGGGACTAATTGCATCTTTTTTTAAAATAAAAAAGAAAATAAGAGGATTACTACTTGGTTAAAGAAAAATTTTTCCAAAATTAATCTCCATTTGGCTCATTAAGTATAATTTCACTTTCATGTATCACTTTGCATAATAAAGACTCCATGCCTAACCTTAACTTTAGGAAAACCCTTGGATGGTAAGTAGCATTGGCTCAATATCTCTCCTTGAGTATATTGAGAGATAGTGAAAGCGTTCCACCCCCGCAACGAATCCCCAATCATTTTAGTGGTGTAATAAGCAATTAGTATTATTAGACCTACATGAGGTTCTTTACTTTACATGTGATGTGAACCTTTATTTCAAAACTTTTAAAATTAATTCTGAACTCGTCAAAACTGACCAAAGTATTCTTGGCACAATCTAACTCCTTTCCTACCCTGACCAGATTTTATGTATCAGACAACATTTTTTTAAAACTGACTGGATTTTCTCTCAAGTTGACTGCTTAAATGTCTTAAAATTAATTTCGAGCCTAACGACACTAACCAATTTTTTTTTTGAGCTCTAAAACTTCCAAAAACTGATCTGGAAGCCTAAAAAATGAAGCAAAAAAGTGCCAAGAAAAGTTAATGCCACAGACGTAGATCCGCGCCACCCATGCACGGCAGCTGCGTCTCTTTGACGCGACCAGCCATAGCGCCTTAATACAATTGCTGCGTCAGGGTTCAAATTTCCAAAATGCCCTTCTTTTTCATTTTTTTTAATATTTGTTAGCCCTATCCTTTTCATTTTTTCATATTTTCACTTCTCATATCACCCTCACCTCATTTTTCCTATAAATAGCCCTTCCATTTCTTCATTTAAGACACACCTTGAGTTAGAGTTGATAGTTATCCTCTAATTCCTCTCTTCTTCTCACTCCAGTCACTCTCTAATTAATTTTTTAATTAATTAACTAAAATTCTCTCTTTTTTTAATCGCTCAATTAATTAATTAATTAATCTTTTTGATTAATTAATTAATCACTTTTTAAAATAAAATTAATCATTTTCTTCAATTCACCCTTCTTTCAAATTAATTAATTAATCTTTTTAATTAATTAATTAATTTCTTAAAATTAATCATTTTCTTAACTCGCCTTTTGTCCAAATTAATAAATTAATCTTTTTAATTAATTAATCCATCCACCATTTTTATCATATTAATTAGTTAATTAATCTTTTTAATTAATTAATTAATCCTCCAATCAATCCAATCACCCGATCCCGATAAAACTAAATTTCGGTCCGGTAAAACCCTCCGCCTGTCAAAAGTAAACGTATCAGCCTTTTTCCTTACTCTCAAAACACCTAGCCCAAAATCAATATGATCAACTCTTAAACCCCTCTACTTAATCGTAGAACGAACTATGTTGGTTTTGATCCCCATTCAATGGGGTACGTAGGTATGTTTGAAATCTAAATCCAAATCTCACTCAATCTCTTTTTCTCTTTTTAATTTGTGGATATTTTATTTTAATTTTCTCCTTGCACTCATGTTATATTCATGCATCTTATTTACAATTATCATCTTATAATATTTGTCATTCATGAAATCAATTTTTCAAAGTCAAATTAAACTTAAGAGCCAAATTTAGATTATTTAAAACCAAAAATCTAGTCCCTGAACTCAACCTGGTTCAAGGCTAGTGATTTTATCTATGGGCAAATTAATTGAAAATTAATGAATTAGAGTCAATTGGGTTTTTCCTTAATTTTCCCATTTAAAAATAAATTAGGGTGGCAACTTCCAAAAATCATTTTCAAAATCAACCAAATCTAAATGCCAAGGGTTCCATCGTGAATCTAAACCCAAATGAGCATCTCAGTTTCCTCCAGTGGGCTGGGCCGGTGCTCAGGTGAGACCTCATAGTGGTTAGATATATAGATACTCTAGTGGAACAGGAACCCTTAACCAATCCACCTTTCACCTTTATGCATATAGTTACCCCAACTTTACTTGCACCATAATAAATCGAGACTTTTGTGCATTTTCATGAAACCTTTTTAGCATACATCATGACATGACTATACATACATATTATAAGACCAAGAACCCTGAGTCTATGTTATGCCTTGAACCAAGTTAAGCATCAACCTTCTGCCATATCCCAACTGTTGGGATATGACGATTCTAGAATATAGGAAGACATAAGGTCATCCACGTCTATAGAACCCTCTCATGCATGGTTAAACATTGCTTAGGATCGTACCAAAATGTCATGCATTAACTTGTATGACCATTGGTAAAGGAAATTCTTAACTAGCAGAAGAATAGTTTAAAAATACTTTGAATACAATCCATAAGAAAAAGTACAATTAAGACTCCAAATTAATCATCAAATGAATAATGTTCCAAAAAAGAAACTCCTAAAGCTAAGAGCGACTCTGCATATCATAGCAAGTAAATAGACTTGGACAAGGAAATCTCTCAAGCAGAGTAGATTGCTTGAGATATCACTTTGCCTCCTCATACTGCTCACTTGAAACCACGCAAGAAAAAGGGTGAGATAGATGATTTCAATGAGTAAATAATACAACTTGTAAAATAACACTTATTCATAGTTTGCGATTTAGCAAGTTTTGCAAAAATCAAACTTGTAGAGTGACAGCTTTTGCCTTATTAACTTAAGCATGAAAGGGAGAGGTGGCATCATATCAAATTCCAACTCCCAACTTGTAAAGAAGCATGAAGCTGATCATGCTTCATGGCTAGAACTACCCCTTCTAGCTGAGGTGGATACACTACCCCTATCCATTAGGTTAAAACCATCTACACAGGTTCTGATGATTTTTAACATCAGCACGAGGATTTCTGCATATAAGGGTTCATAGGTACCATAGCCAAAGCTAGTGGTAATCACTTGTAACAATAGCATTGAAGAACACAATCACATGTATAATTTTAGTAATAGAACTTTAGCTTATTGAACGAAAGATAAACAACAATGTGGTTCCAGAAAGAATGTAAGGTAAAGCAATAATCACAAAGGCTCTTTTCTTATCATTGAATGGTCAATAATAATTTTGGACCAATTGTCCTTTGGCAACCCAAGTTTAACAAATCATATAATTATAATTTATGATAGAAAGAAACTCGATTTCAAAAATCTCAAAGGGTCACATATCATGATAACTTGTACTTGTAACATAAACATAATATTTACTCACCTTGTGGTTCCTTAGCTCCTAAAGCTCGTGGCCCTTGCACTTCTAATAATCCCCAAGCTCTAATATAACATTACAATTCAATACTTAGTATTGGTTTAACATCATGCTATGCTACCCTATAACTACCCCATGCACATATATCATTCACATATACTTGGAGTTGCACTTAAAAGTGTCCTCATCACTTGTATATAACATATGAACTTTTAATTTCTGGCACACTTTACCTTCTTAGGCTCACATTAATTTACATAATAGTTCATATCAAGACTTTTCTAAAGCCATACATAATGAATCATAATTTTAATATCAATTTAATTTAACTTCTAACTTGGTACACTTAATACTTTCTATATATATGAACTTAACTAGTAAACCCTAAAAGAATCATGCTTGTCTCCTTTGGACCAAATCATACAATCAATCCGATAGGCAAATTAGGATCATTAATTCACAATTAACATGTCATAAAACCCAATTCACATGCCACTTATCATGTACACATATTAAACAAATATGTCAATTAGAGTTTTGGAAACCCTAGGCATAGGCTGAACCACTCTAGGAATTTCCTATAGTTACTCCTTCAATCATCATGCAATTAAATCATATACTATTCATATACACATATCAATAATTATTAAAATGAACCTTACAAAAATTATAGGCCTTGGGATCAAAATCCCAATCTTAGTCGAACCATCATCACTATGGGTTTTTCTTGTTTTTCATACTTTCTGATCATTATAGTAATATGTAAATACAAGATTTAAATTAATATTTTTCATGTATACATAACAAAAATCAGTTTGGATAGGAAAACACACAAATCACCTCGCCCCCAACCCCCCCCCCCCCCGGCACCCCCACCTAATGCACATATGCTCGAAAATTTCAACTTTTAGGTTTTAGGGTTCACCTTTGATGGATTTAAGAAGAAAGAGATATATTCACGATTGGAAATCGGTTTCATCCTCTAAGAAAAAGCCTAGGCTAAATATAATAAAGAAAAAATTAGAAAATATATAGCCCCATATTGTTTACTCATGATTAGTTTCATAAAATTCAAAAATTAACTTGAAAGAAAAGGAAAACTTACAAAGAAGATCGCAAGATCACAAAGTTTGGAGGTACCTTATGATTTTCAACCAAGAGAGGATTTTTGAGAGAAAATTTTTTGTAAAACATAATGAAAAATAGAATGGAGGCTGCCACTTCAAGGGGAGGCTGAATATTAGCTTAGTATAAGGGTTTTGGGTGCAAAATTACAAGATTGCCATTAATGAGCTAGGTTAGGAGTGCTTAGGTGTCTTAGGCTTTTGGTAAATTGGATTTTTAATCCAATTTATGGGCTAATTAAAATGTATTAAAAATAAAATATTTTGCTTCTTATTTTCATTAAAATTCCCCCAAAAATATTTAATAAATATTTTAAAAATGCTCATAAAAATTATTTTATGCTTAAAAATTACTTTGTGCATGAAAATTCACTTTATATGCATTAAATTAATTAATGCATATGCACTTTACATAAATCACCTATTTCAGGTTCATGATTCATATTATGCATATTAGAACTAGTCTAGCATACCACTTGCTCATATATCACATAGCATATAAAATTTCATGAAAACACACATTTTATCATAATAGTTCTAAAATCAAGCAATTTGTCACAAAACTCCCAGCAAGGGTATGGATTGTTACATTTTCCTCCTTAAAAAAAAATTCATTCTCAAATTTAGATAGTTAGTCATACGTTCTCTAAAAGCTGGGAATACTTATGCCGCATCCCTTCCTTGGCTTCCCAAGTACACTCGTCCATTTCATGATTATGCCAGTGGATCTTGATCATAGGTATCTCTTTATTTCTTAATCTTTTCACTTATCGATCCACTATGGCTACTGGTATCTCTTCATAAGATGGTTGCTCGTCTATTGCAATATTTGGCAGTGGAAGAACATGGGATGGATCCGACACAT
The DNA here is from genome assembly GCA_947687605.1 of Reutealis trisperma. Classification (NCBI taxonomy): domain Eukaryota; kingdom Viridiplantae; phylum Streptophyta; class Magnoliopsida; order Malpighiales; family Euphorbiaceae; genus Reutealis; species Reutealis trisperma. The sequence continues at coordinate 73,825 of CANTUT010000868.1, forward strand.
ACTTCCTCAACATTGAGATGTGAAATACCAAGTGTACATGTGCCAAAGTTAGGGGTAAGGCAAGTCTATAAGACATTTTCCCAACCTTATCCAAGATCAAGAATGGATCGATGAAATGAGGTGATAGTTTTCCTTTCCTACCAAACCTCGTGACACCTTTCATTAAGGAAACCTTCAAGAAAATGTGATCTTCCACAGCAAAATGGATGTCCTTTCTCTTGGGATTCGCATAGCTCTTTTGTTAATTGAAGGCCATTTTTAGCCAATCTTGTATCAATGGTATCTTCACTATAGTCTCTTTGAGCAATTTTGACATCTCTATGTATTTATCTCTAGGCTCAACCCAACAAATTGGAGAATGACATTGCCTTCCATACAAGGCTTCGCATGGTGCCATACCAATAGACGAATGGTAGCTATTGTTATAGGCAAACTTGATCAAAGGTAGGTACTTATCCTAGCTGCCATTGAAATCCTGGACACACATTCTTAACCAAACATGTCAATTAGGGTTTTAGAAACCCTAGGCATAGGCCGAACCACTCTAGGAATTTCTTAGAGTTACTCCTTCAATCATCATGCAATTATATCATGTGCTAGTCATATATACATATTAACAATCATTAAAATGAACCTTACAAAAATTATAGGTCTTGGGATCAAAATTCCAATCTTGGCTAAACCATCCTCACCATGGGTTTTTCTTGTTTTTCATACTTTCTGATCATTACAGTAATATGTAAACGCATGATTTAAATCAATATTTTTCATGTAAACATAAATCACCCCCCATGGCTCTCCTCCCCCCCCCCCCCCCCCCCCTCTCAATGCATATATGCATGAAAATTCTTACTTTTAGGTTTTATGGTTCACCTTTGATGGATTTGAGAAGAAAGAGATATGTTTATGGTTAGAAATTGATTTCTTCCTCCAAGAAAAGCCTAGGCCAAATATAATAAAGAGAAAATTAGAAAATATATAGCCCCATATGGATTACTCATGATTAGTTTCATAAAATTCAAAAATTAACTTGAAAGAAAAGGAAAACTTACAAAGAAGATCACAAAATCACAAAGCTTAGAGGCACCTTGGGATTTTTGGCCAAGAGAGGATTTTTAAGGGAAAAATTCTATAAAACCTAATGAAAAACATAATGGAGGTTGCCATTTCAAGGAGAGGCCAAATATCAGCTTGGTATTAGGATTTTGGGTGCAAAATTATAAGATTACCATTAATGAGTTAGGTTTGAAGTGCTTAGGTGTCTTGAGCTTTTGGTAAATTGGATTTTTAATCCAATTTATGGGCTGATTAAAATGTATTAAAAATCAAAATATTTTGCTTCTTATTTTCATTACAATTCCCCTAAAAATATTTAATTTAAAATATTTTAAAAATACTTATAAAAATTATTTTATATTTAAAAATTACTTTGTGTATGAAAATTCACTTTATATGCATTAAATTAATTAATGCATATGCACTTCACATAAATCACCTATTTCATGTTCATAATTCATATTATCTAATTTTCCTTGAATGTCATAAATGTCTTGATATATATACCCTAAGAGATTGAGTCTTCTCGCTATCTTACTAAATATTTTGTCGATTTTAGTAGGAGAGGGATCACCTAGAGGAGAAGTTTGAGTTCCATGTGATTTAGTGGGGGCACTTGGAGCTAAAGGTTGAGATGCACCTTCTTCCACTTATTAGCTACTTTCTCCAATAGCTACTCTTGACATTTTTCTTGACTTTTCTTGTACTCCTTTTTCTCCATAGATATATTCATAGTTGCTATCTTTTTCTCAAAAGGCCTTTGCATGGATCATATAATGTATACCAATCCAAGATCTTTTGAAGTAATTTTGGAGAATGGCTTTGTTTGAAGAGTTAAAGCACCAATATGCTTTACAATCATGGAGATTTGAGAGGAGAGAAGAACAGTTCCTTTAGTAGTTTTGGAAAGGTGGACAAAATATATCTTTTTAGGATATTTTTTCATTGCCATTCCCTTTAGCATTGATTCAGAGGGTGATAATTCTATGAAGTACCCAAAGGGTTAAGATTCTAAAATGTTTAGCTAAGGAGGCTTTGTTGTCATACATTATTTCAATAGAGAAAGAAGTCCAAAAATCACTGAGGCTAAAGTCAAGTTCATTGAGGTTGGAAGCACCATCCTTCAAAAATCCAAAGACATCTGCAACTTCATCTAATTTTAGACCATATTCTCTACCAAAGAATCAAAGTTAACTTAGTAAGATTGGTGTTAGATTAATATATATACCTAAACTAATCAAATTTAATACTACTTCTAAAATTGGTGTAAATGAAAATACTAAAGTTTTATTGTTACTTTAATTAATAAAAACAATAATGAATAATAGAATTGCAATTCAGAATTAATTTTGAACTACAAAAGTTAACAACATATAAACACATGCAATGATTGGAGAATATGACCATCAGTCCTTAAAAGCAACTCTCATTGTCAATTAAGGATATTTTCATTTAGAGTCTACAAGCACTTTTATGACATTGTAGAAATGAACAAAAACCATTAAGTTCCATGCCAATTCTTTAACCCCTCAAAGTGGATTCTTGTCTCTAGGTACTTTCCTATCCTTTAAGTAATTTTAATTGCATTTCCACCAAAATACCCCAACTCTCGTTGTGAACAAAATGATTAACAAGTTATATATGGTGACCAAGCATACATAACACAATGTATCACTCAATTGAAACTAAATCATTCATGCATATTAAGAATATAGATCATAAAGTTAATTCATCATTGCAATTCTAACAACCTATTAGACTAAGTACATGGTAAAATATGATATAGAAATAATGAAAGCATTCATTATTGAATAGTAAAGTAAAGATTGAAGAAAGGAAGAAAGATTGATGAATGAAGACTTCTTTATTCTTCAGGAAATGACTTGCACAATTCTTGAACTTAAAGTGCCTTTTGGAAGGACACTTGATATAAACCAAGTACTTAATTCTAATAAGGTGTTTATAAATATTTAAGTAAGTTTTTCCTATCTAATACAATAGTATCTCCCTTCCAAAACAAAGCCAAATCCAAGTATTTATAAGCCCCAAGGTGTCCCATGAAGTCCCTCTTTGAAAAGGGTGTCAAAATGAAAGGGTGCCTTGAAAAGGTGCTGTAACTACTCGGCACAGGGGGAGGATGACTCGGCACCACAGGCTGCTGTCACTAGCTATCACACTTTGTCACTAGTCAGCATAGAAGGCTACTGTCATGACTCGTGACAGCCTGGGACGAGTCGGCACGAGCTTGTCTTGGCTAATCCTTGCAAAACTTCTTCCTTTTCAAGAATAGAACCCTTGATCCCTTGAGAGTTACCTAGATTACTTAAAGAACACTTAAAAACAAGATTAAAAGCACCATTTTAAAGATAAAATTCATGCATTCAAATACAAAATTAACTATTAATTGATTAGTTTAGGTGTACATATTTGCATCATATCAAATTCCCGCATACTTGAACCTTGCTTGCCCTCAAGCAAGAACTAAGAGGGAAGAGACAAAGAGATTACTTAGTTTCTCCAAGATAACTATGAAACAATCTTGATTAAATAATCTTCAAAATTTATTTAAGGAGTATATGGCCAATATATTGATGATATAGTTCTTAGTGCCCAACAATGGTAAAGGATGACAAGTCTTATAGCATAAATTTTGAGCTTTGTCTAATTATCTTATCCCTATTGGTAACAAAGTTATTCAATTATTTAGTCAAGGACCTAATCATGCTTTTCTAGTCAAAATATCCATGCATTAAGTCGATAATTCAATAAATTCAAGTAGCCTTCTTTGGGACAAGAGAAAGCACACGCAAGAATGCAATAAGTCTCATGGCATTTTTAGACACATAGTTTGCTTATTCTTCTCTCTCTTTTTATTTTATTTTATTTTTTTATTAGCAAACAAATATAGTTCTTTTAGTATCCTCATCCATTATTGACTAATGCATAACTTGTATTACGGCTATAGTTTCCTTTAGGCAACTTAAATCATGCAAATTCAAAGACTTAAATTATATTAATTTTGACAATTAAGCAAAATTAGAAAATTGACTAGATAATTAGAAATCTTTAGAAGCAATAAGAGTGAGATAAAAAGTCAAAATCTTAACAAATACTAAAAAAGACTTAAGAATTTTACCAATTGGGCATTTATCAAAAATGATCATCAAATTAGTTAGAAAATAGGATGAGAAAACCTAATCAAGATATAATAACATAGAGAAACTCAAGTAAAAGGACAAAAATTCTTGATGTAAATTGTAAAATACTAAACTAAACAAAATAACAAACATGCAAAATATATTAAAAATGCATAAAATGAAAAATTAAAACAAAATAAAACATTAAAACAAAAATAAATAAAAAGCTTCAAACTTCAACATTCAATCCCTCCCCTATACTTGAAATTCACATTGTCCCTAATGTGAAGAAAAGTAAAGATGATGGAGAAGGGAAGAAAAACATACCTCATGGAGCATTGGGTGGTGGTGGTGAAGGAATGTCATATCCGGAGTAGCTAAAGAACTTACGCAATTTATAGTCCATACTATATTGCGTACGCTCCATCCTTTAGTTCCTAGCCTCCAAGGCGGTAAGTTGACATTGCATGCTCCTTTGGTTTACCAAGATCTCCTCCGAAAGTCGGTGGTAACTAAGAGTGGAGCCACTTGCTTCTCCATGAGTAGAGGATGATGGTGGTAATACAAGTTCAACTGTTGATTAGGCTATTGGTGGTGGTGGGTCTCTAGGTGGTGGAACATCATCATCGGAGTCTTCATTTGAATTATAAATACAGTGACATAACCCTTTCTAATAAGATCGTGTGTAAGCTGCAACATGGTTAAAATCTGCATCCACAACCTCGCCTCTTACGAAGGCTTACTTTGTGAAATATGAGTATTTAACAACATAAGAAAACTTTGAGCAATTAATATGAAACCCCTTAGCAATACTTGTAACAATATGACCATGTGCTAATGGATGCTCCTTACGTGTAACAAGCATGAGGAGTTGATTAAAAATCCAATATGTCCAACATACTTGCTTTGATTTATGAACACACCACATCAAAAAGAGCTCTTGAACAGTTACTCTATTAATTTTAGTTTTACCAAAAATAACACATGCAATGACTTTATGCAACATCCAGAATTTCAAATCCTTGATGAACATCACTTTCCCCTTTTTAAGTTCAAAAGGGGTTTCTATATCAGTTAAGAATATCCAAAAGTCATTAACATTAAAATCATTAGTGATATCACAAACACCACTCCTTTTAAAACCAAAAACTTTTTGCATCAAATTATAAGTTAATTGGTAAGGTTGGCCAAGCAATCTAAATTCTAGAATTTGAGAATTTGTAGCATTGATATCAAGTGTACTAAAGAACTCATAAACAAGATTGCCATAGGAATGCTCTTGCATACTTATAAGCTTTTTCAAACCACAAGAAGTAAGAACTTGATTGAATACTTCCACCATGCCAACATCACGAATTAAAGAGGGAGGAAAATACTTACAAGATACAATTTCTCTACATTTGATTTTAGAGAACTTGGCTCCTTCTTCATGTGAGTGAATGGGGAAGGAGGACTCATACATTAATGCAAGGCCTTCCTCTTATTGCTCTTCTTGAGGCCTTGAAGAAGTTGATCCTTTGGTCTTGCCCATACTTGCTTGTAGTTAGAAAATAAATAAGAAAAATAGAGAGATTCTGCAACTATGAGTAAATATAGTTTAATGTGTGAATGATGAATGAATAAGATGATGTTTAAATAGAAGAAAGAATAATTTAAATATTAGGATTTGTGTTTTCAAAATCTGAAAAGAAAGAGTAGGAGAGTGGTGTTGTAAGGGTTAGGGTTATATAGCAATGTAATAGTGTGATGTGAAAAGTCATATATTTTGGGAAGAGGTGTGATTCTTTTTGAAAAAGAAACAACTTTTCATTGATTTTTTTAGGAAAAGAGTGTTGAATAAGTTAGTTTTTGACCAAAAATAAGAATAAAATAAATTACAATTGAATTAGGAATGAAAAGAAAAGAAAAATTGGTGTAAAAACTCAAAATTTTGAGTATTTCAAAATTTGTTAATTCTACCGAGTCGGCACCATAGGGCATGACTCGGCACAGATGGATTCTGTCACGAGTTGTGTCCTATGGGCATGACTCGGCATGAACTCAGTCTAATTTTTTTTTTTTTTTATGAATGAAAATTTTGGAAAACAAAATAAATAAAAACCTAAAACAACTTTTCACTACCCTAAGTTAATAAGAATTCTAATCAAATTCCTTAGCAACGGCGCCAAAATTTGATGTGGGTCAAATTTAATACCCCAGTCTCTAAGACTAAGTATAGAGTGAGGAGAGTGTCGAACTCTAGGGGATTTGGAGCAATTTTATGTTAACCGGCTAATTACTAAGATGAATAGGCAAACAACAAACAAAAGATATTGATTAATTCTATCTAATCTAAAATACTAAAGTTTTATTGTTACTTTAATTAATAAAAACAATAATGAACAATAGAATTACAATTCAAAATTAATTTTGAAGTATAAAAGTTAACAACATATAAACACATGCAATGATTGGAGAATATGACCATCAGTCCTTAAAAGCAACTCTTGTTGTCAATTAAGGGTATTTTCATTTAGAGTTTACAAGCACTCTCATGACATTGTGAAGATAAACAAAAACCATTAAGTTCCATGCCAATTCTTTAACCTCTCAAAGTGGATTTCTTGTCTCCAGGTACTTTCCTATCCTTTAAGTAATTTCAATTGCATTTCCACCAAAATGCCCCAACTCTCGTTGTGAACAAAATGATTAACAAGTTATATATGGTGACCAAGTATACATAACACAATGTATCACTCAATTGAAACTAAATCATTCATGCATATTAAGAATATAGATCATAAATTTAATTCATCATTGCAATTCTAACAACCTATTAGACTAAGTACATGGTAAAATATGATATAGAAATAATGCAAGCGTTCATTATTGAATAGTAAAGTAAAGATCGAAGAAAGGAAGAAAGATTGATGAATGAAGACTCCTTTACTCTTCAGGAAATGACTTGCACAATTCTTGAACTTAAAGTGCTTTTGGAAGGACATTTGATATAAACTAAGTACTTAATTCTAATAAGGTGTTTATAAGTATTTAAGTAAGTTTTTCCTATCTAATACAATAGTATCTCCCCTCCAAAATGAAGCCAAATCTAAGTATTTATAAGCCCCAAGGTATCCCATGGAGTGCCTCTTTGAAAAGGGTGTCAAAATGAAAGAGTTCCTTGAAAAGGTGCTGTAACTACTTAGCACAGGGGGAGGATGACTCGGCACCACAGGCTGTTGTCATTAGTCAGCACACTTTGTCACTAGTCAGCACAGAAGGCTACTGTCATGACTTGTGACAGCCTAGGAGGAGTTGACACGCGCTTGTCTTGGCTAATCTTTGCAAAACTTCTTCCTTTTCAAGCATAGAACCCTTGATCCTTTGAGAGTTACCTAGATTACTTAAAGAATACTTAAAAATAAGATTAAAAGCACCACTTTAAAGATCAAATTCATGCATTCAAAAATTAACTATTAATTGATTAGTTTAGGTATACATATTTGCATCATATCAAATTAATGTAGCACTCAATTGAAACTAAATCATTCATACATATTAAGAATGTAGTTCATAAAATTAATTCATCATTGCAATTCTAACAACCTATTAGACTAAGTATATAGTAAAATACGTCATAGAAATAATGCAAGCATTCATTATTGAATAGTAAAATAAAGATAGAAGAAAAGAAGAAAGATTGATGAATGAAGACTCCTTTATTCTTCAGGAAATGACTTGCACAATTCTTGAACTTAAAGTGCCTTTTGGAAGGACACTTGATACAAACCAAGTACTTAATTCTAATAAGGTGTTTACAAGGATTTTAAGTAAGTTTTTTCCTATATAATACAATGGTATCTCCCTTCCAAAATGAAGCCAAATCTAAGTATTTATAAGCCCTAAGGTGTCCCATGAAGTGCATCTTTGAAAAGGAAAGGGTGCTGTAACTACTCGGCATAGGGGGAGGATGACTCGGCACCACAGGCTGCTGTCACTAGTCAGCACACTTTGTCACTAGTCAGCACAGAAGGTTACTATCATGACTCGTGATAGCCTGGGATGAGTTGGCACGGTCTTGTCTTGGCTAATCCTTGCAAAACTTCTTCCTTTTCAAGCATAAAACCTTTGATCCTTTGAGAGTTACCTAGATTACTTAAAGAACACTTAAAAACAAGATTAAAAGCACCACTTTAAAGATAAAATTCATGCATTCAAACACAAGATTAACTATTAATTGATTAGTTTAGGTATATATATTTGCATCATATCAAATTTCCCCCATACTTAAACCTTGCTTGCCCTCAAGCAAGAAGAAAAGATAAAAGAGAAAAACAATGTACTTAACTTTTCCAAAATAAATGTAGCAATCTTACTAAGTTAACTTTGAGTCATGCAAGGAGTATAGTACTAATATATCAATGAAAGAATTTTAAATGCCCAACAATGGTAAAGGTGACAAGTCTTATAGTATAAGCCCTAAGTTTGTCTAATTATCTCATTCCTATCAAGAATAAAGTCATAATTATAAAATCAAAGTCCTAACCATACTTTTCTAGTCAAAACATCCATTTATTAAGTTAAGAATTCTAAAGATATAAATAGACTTTAGGAAATAAGTTATGCACAAATATATCTAGTCTCATGACATTTTTGGACACTTTTTATTTTTACTTTACTTTTATTTTTATTTTTATTTATTTTTTTTTTCACTAGTATTACCATGTATGTTTTTCGAATTGAATGCAGCTAAGGAGCATACTCATTTGCACACAACTTACTCAACATACATACATTCACTAGTGACATCATGCATATTTTTCGAATTCAATGCAACTAAGAAGCAAACTCATTTGCACACAACTTACTCAACATACATATATTCACTAGTAAAGATTGTTCATACTTCTTTTTTTTTTTTTTTAATTTTTAATATGTGTCCTCATCCATTATTGACTAGATACATTACTCATATTATGGCTATAGTTTCCTTTAGGCAACTTCAATCCCTAAAAACCAAAACTGAAATCCTTACAATTTTAGCATTTAAGCATAGTTAGGAAGTTGACTAGATAATTTTTAAACTTTGAAAACAATAAAAATGAGATAAAAAGACAAAACTCTAAACAAATGCTACAAAGACTTAAAAATTTTACCAATTGGGCATAAAAATTATTCATTAAATTATTATAAAGTAACTCCTTAACAAAACTTAAAATGACTCTAAGTAAGATACTACTAAAGAATGTGGAGAAGAGTTAAGTTTGAAAGTTAAAATTTTGAAAATTTTGATGCAAAAGGCAAAGACTAAACTAAGAAAACAAATATGCAAAATAAACAAACAAACACATGAAACAAAGCAATAATAATTAAAATCCTATTTCTATCCCTCAAAATTTGATGTGGGTCAAATTTAATACCCTAGTCTCTAAGGCTAAGTATAGAGTGAGTAGGGTGTCGAACTCTAAGAAATTTGGAGCAATTTTATATTAACCAGATAATTACTAAGATGGATAGGCAAACAATAAACAAAAGATGTTGATTTATTTTATCTAATCTAAAATACTAAAGTTTTATTGTTACTTTAATCAATAACAAAAATAGAATTACAATTCAGAATTAATTTTGAACTATAAATGTTTAACAACATATAAACACATGCAATGATTGGAGAATATGACCATCGGTCCTTAAAAGCAACTCTCATTGTCAATTAAGGGTATTTTCATTTAGAGTCTACAAGCACTCTCATGACATTGTGGAGATAAACAAAAACCATTAAGTTCCATGCCAATTCTTTAACCCCTCAAAGTGGATTTCTTGTCTCCAGGTACTTTCCTATCCTTTAAGTAATTTTAATTGCATTTCCACCAAAATGCCCCAACTCTCGTTGTGAACAAAATGATTCACAAGTTATATATGGTGATCAAGCATACATAACACAATGTATCACTCAATTGAAACTAAATCATTCATGCATATTAAGAATATAGATCATAAAGTTAATTCACCATTGCAATTCTAATAACCTATTAGACTAAGTACATGGTAAAATATGTCATAGAAATAATGCAAGCATTCATTATTGAATAGTAAAGTAAAGATAGAAGAAAGGAAGAAAGATTGATGAATGAAGACTCCTTTATTCTTCAAGAAATGACTTGCACAATTCTTGAAATTGAAGTGCCTTTTAGAAGGACACTTGATATAAACCAAGTACTTAATTCTAATAAGGTGTTTACAAGGATTTTAAGTAAGTTTTTCCTATCTAATATAATAGTATCTCCCCTCTAAAATGAAGCCAAATGTAAGTATTTATAAGCCCCAAGGTGTCCCATGAAGTGCCTCTTTAAAAAGGGTGTTAAAATGAAAGGGTACTTTGAAAGGGTGCTGTAACTACTCGACACAGGGGGAGGATGACTCAGCACCACAGGCTGCTGTCACTAGTCAACACACTTTGTCACTAGTCAGCATAGAAGGCTACTGTTATGACTCATGATAGCCTGGGATGAGTCAGCACGAGCTTGTCTTGGCTAATCCTTGCAAAACTTGTTCCTTTTCAAGCATAGAACCCTTGATCCTTTGAGAGTTACCTAGATTACTTAAAGACACTTAAAAACAAGACTAAAAGCACCACTTCAAAGATAAAATTCATGCATTCAAACACAAAATTATCGATTAATTGATTAGTTTAGGTACACATATTTGCATCATATCAAATTCCCCCATACTTGAACCTTGCTTGCCCTCAAACAAGAACTAAGAGGGAAGAGACAAAGAGATTACTTAGTTTCTCCAAGATAACTATGAAACAATCTTGATTACACAATCTTCAAAATTTATTTAAGGAGTATATGGCCAATATATTGATGATATAGTTCTTAGTGCCCAATAATGGTAAAGGATGGCAAGTCTTATAGCATAAATTTTGAGCTTTGTCTAATTATCTCATCTCTATTAGTAACAAAGTTATTCAATTATTTAGTCAAGGACCTAATCATGCTTTTCTAGTCAAAATGTCCATGCATTAAGTTGAGAATTCAATAAATCCAAATAGCCTTCTTTGGGACAAGAGAAAGCACACGCAAGAATGCAATAAGTCTCATGGCATTTTTAGACACATAGTTTGCTTATTCTTTTTTTTTTCAATTAAATAAGGTACATCTTTCAAATCGAATGCAACTAAGGAGCAAACTCATTCCCGCATGACTTACTCAATGTACATATTTAATAGGCATACCATACATATCTTTCGAATTGAATGCAACTAAGGAGCAAACTCATTTGCACACAACTTACTCAATATGCATTTTTTTATTAGCAAACAAATATAGTTCTTTTAGTATCCTCATCTATTATTGACTAATGTATAACTCATATTACGGCTATAGTTTCCTTTAGGCAACTTAAATCATGCAAATTCAAAAACTTAACTTATATCAGTTTCGACAATTAAGCAAAATTAGAAAATTGACTAGATAATTAGAAATCTTTAGAAGCAATAAGAGTGAGATAAAAAGACAAAATCTTAACAAATACTAAAAAAGACTTAAAAATTTTACCAATTGGGCATTTATCAAAAATGATCATCAAATTAGTTAGAAAATAGAATGAGAAAGCCTAATCAAGATATAATAACATGGAGAAACTTAAGTAAAAGGACAAAAATTCTTGATGCAAATTGTAAAATACTAAACTAAATAAAACAACAAACATGCAAAATATATTAAAAATGCAAAAAATTAAAAATTAAAACAAAAATAAAACATCAAAAGAAAAATAAATAAAAAGCTTCAAACTTCATCATTCGATCCCTCCCACATACTTGAAATTCACATTGTCCCCAATGTGAAGAAAAGTAAAGATGATGGAGAAGAGAAAAAAAACATACCTCATTGACAATTGGGTGGTGGTGGTGAAGGAATGTCATACATGGAGTAGCTAAAGAACTTACGCAAGTTATAGTCCATACTATATTGCATGCGCTCCATCCTTTGGTTCCTAGCCTCCAAGGTGGTAAGTTGATGTTGCATGCTCCTTTGGTTTGCCAAGATCTCCTCCAAAGGTTAGTGGTCACTAAGAGTGGAGCCACTTGCTTCTCCTTGAGTAGAGGATGATGGTGGCAATACAAGTTGAACTATTGATTAGGCTCTTGGTGGTGGTAGGTCTTTAGGTGGTGGAACATCATCATCAGAGTCTTCATCAGAATTATAAATAGGGTGATGTAACCCCTTCCAACAAGATAGTGTATAAGCTGCAATATGGTTAAAATCTGCATCCACAACCTCGCCTCTTACGAAGGCTTGCTTTGTGAAATATGAGTATTTGACAACATAAGGAAAGTTTGAGCAATTAATATGAAACCCCTTAGCAATGCTTGTAACAATATGACCATGTGTTAATGGATGCTCCTTACATGTAACACATATAAAGAGTTGATTAAAAATCCAATACGTCCAACACACACAATTTTGAGTATAATTTTTGACCCACATCATTTAATAGTTATGATGCAAATATGTATACCTAAACTAATCAATTAATAGTTAATTTTGTGTTTGAATGCATGAATTTTATCTTTAAAATGGTGCTTTTAATCTTGTTTTTAAGTGCTCTTTAAGTAATCTAGGTAACTCTCAAAGGATCAAGGGTTCTATGCTTGAAAAGGAAGAAGTTTTGCAAGGATTAGCCAAGACAAGCCCGTGTTGACTCATCCCAGGCTATCACAAGTCATGACAGTAGCCTTCTGTTCTGGCTAGTGACAAAGTGTGTTGACTAGTGATAGTAGCTTGTGGTGCCGAGTCATCCTCCCCCTGTGCCGAGTAGTTACAACACCCTTTCATGACATCTCTTCACAAACACTCCTTTTCCAAAGGGCACTTCTTGGGACACCTTGGGGCTTATAAATACTTAGATTAGCTTCATTTTGGGGGGGGGAGGGGGGGGGGAGGGGGGGGGGGGGGAGGGAAGAGAGTGAGATACATTTGTATTATATAGGAAAAACTTACTTAAAATCCTTGTAAACACCTTATTAGAATTAAGTACTTAGTTTGTATAAAGTGTCCTTCCAAAAGGCACTTCAAGTTCAAGAATTATGCAAGTCATTTCCTAAAGAATAAAGGAGTCTTCATTCATCAATCTTTCTTCCTTTCTTTTATCTTTATTTTACTATTCAATAATGAATGCTTGCATTATTTCTATGACATTTTTTACCACGCACTTATTCCAATAGGTTGTTAGAATTGCAATGATGAATTAATTTTATGAACTACATTCTTAATATGCATGAATGATTTAGTTTCAATTGAGTGCTGCATTATGTTATGTATGCTTGATCACCAAAAATAACTTGTTAATCATTTTGTTCACAATGAGAGTTGGGGCATTTTGGTGGAAATACAATTGAAATTACTTAAAGGATAGGAAAGTACCTAGAGACAAGAAATCCACTTTGAGGGGTTAAAGAATTGGCGTGGAACTTAATGGTTTTTGTTTATCTCTACAATGTTATGAGAGTGCTTGTAGACTCTAAATGAAAATACCCTAAATTGACAATGAGAGTTGCTTTTAAGGACTAATGGTCATATTCTTCGATCATTGCATGTGTTTATATGTTGTTAACTTTTATAGTTCAAAATTAATTCTGAATTGTAATTCTATTATTCATTATTGTTGTTATTAATTAAAGTAACAATAAAACTTTAGTATTTTAGATTAGATAGAATAAATCAATATCTTTTGTTTGTTGTCTGCCTATCCATCTTAGTAATTATCCGGTTAATATAAAATTGCTCCAAAGTCCCTAGAGTTCGACACCCTACTTACTATGTACTTAGTCTTAGAGACTAGGGTATTAAATTTGACCCACATCACTTATGCCATAGTGCCCAACCAGTGAGTCAAATCTCTTTTCAAGAACCAAGGTTGCAAGGAACTCCTTAGTTAGCTCTTCAAATCCATCTTTTTCTACAAAAATAAAATTTTCCTAATTAAGGTTCCTCAAGTAAGCATTGATACTATCTTTAATGCCCAAAGTTTTGAAACTTACTATATTGGGAACCTTATTTGCAACAATCACCTTGTCTTGCAACTTCAAGTAATTTTGCTTTTCTACCAAAGTGTCCCCTTTCATCAATTCAAGAGTAATAACTAGTTGTTGAGAGGATTGAGGTTCTTTTCCCTTGGATTTAGAGGATTTCTTTTGTCTAATGACCATAAGGATGAAAGAAATGAAGAAGATAGAGAAATAGATGAAAAGAATGAGAAATTTGGGAGAGTGAAAATGTAAAAATAAGTGATTTTACTTATAAATAATTTAGAGTTGATGTAAAATAGTTTTACAGATTATAAGGAGGTATTCATAGGCTTAGGAACTTTGAAAAACTGATGAAAAATGACTAGAAATGCATTAAATACAAATTCTACTCATTGAAAAATGACTATATATTTTTTGTCGACACATAGAATCGTGACCTCGAGTTGAGTGTTGTGACTGCGAATTTTGAAAATTTCAAAACTTGTGTCTGTAATTCCTCAATTGGACCATGATTCCTATTACTAACCAAACGGATAGATTGTTTCAAATATTGCAACCGCGAAAAGCTAATAGTGACCACCATTTACGAGTCACCTAGAAAATTTGAAAGAAATTCAAGAAAGAAATGTAATGCAATGCATTTGGTTCTTGCTTATAGATCAAAATAGATAGAAATCATTAACAATACCACATAAACATATAAATTTCATGCAAATATGAATTGATCACTAATCATTTTTAATTGTCAATGCAAAATTCAATATGCATTAAAGTCAATTCATCAATGGTTTCAATCATATTGGCATTTAATTAAAAAAATATTTTCAATTGGGGATCTAACATTGTTACCAACATTGTCATTGCCAATTGCCTTACCCTTAGCATTGTTTGCAAGTATGGTACCCTATCAAGGCTTTTTTTGTACTTTCATTCCCAATTATCTTGAGCATCCACTATCTTCATATCATTAACTCTTCAATCTTAGTGGATTTGACACTCCTACAAGAAAAGCAATTCATCTTTCCTATATTACCTAAGCATATTTGAATCCTTAGGGGTTCGCAATGGAAGGATCCTTAATCTTTAATTTAGCCTTTCTCATGTAACAAAATAGATTAATAGGACCATTTTTCAAATAATAATGGCACTTAAGTTTTCACTGAAAAGTCTTCTTAGGCTTAGCCATTTTGTTATGAAATTTTGGTCTCTTCACAACATTATTACAAGAATGCATACAACAGTAAGTGTTATGTTGTAATTATGGGTGCTTTTGAGCTTGCCTCTTTTGATACATGAATACATGGTTAGCTCTTTAAGGCTTAGCTCTTGAGTATTATGCACCCTTTTTAATCCTTTTGGGATTAGAAGGTTTAGTGTGTGCTCTGGCCTCTTTAAGAACTACCTTAATACTAGAAGTTTGAGAAGTAGAGGCTTTAATAAATGATAGAGGAGAGTATGTGGAAACTAATATGGGAGATCATATCTTACTAAAGGAGGTCTTTGGGATACAATAAGTGTATCCAAAGCTTCCTTTCCTTTGTGAAATTTTGGAATTGAAGGTCTTAATTCTTCAACCTCAATTTTCAAAGAATCGTTTTCTTTATATGAAGATTCAATTAAGGAGGCTTTTGTGAAAATTTCTTCCAAAAAATTCTTGAGGTTAACATTTGAGGTTTTTAAATTTAAAACAAGTTCCTTAAGATTTTTAAATTCTCCTCAAGTTTTGAACATTTTTCACAATTTTATTTTTGAAAGATAATTTTTGCATTTTGAGGCCATGAGCTTTAAAAGCTCATCCTTATCCACATCATACAAATTATAATCACAAGTATGAGATATAGAGAAAACATCATCATTAGAATGAAATGTGAAGCATACCTTATTCATAGGTTCCTCTAAGGCCATGAAGTAAAGGTTGGGTACATCATCATTCTCCTCTTCACTTGAAGAGTTATCATCCCTTAGCCTTTAGTATGTTTTTCCTTCTCATTGTCCCATTTCTTCTTCTTGTTATTCTTGGGACAAACGGGTTTTAAATGGCCTTACTTTCCATATTCAAAGCAAGTTACTTCATTCTTTTTTTTCTTCTTACATTTGATGATCTCTTTCATTCTTTTGATGATTCTTATTAGCTCCTCATCTTCATCATCATTTGAGGAGTCACTTGAATCTTTTGAGGACTTGAGAGCTAATGCCTTCTTCTTCTCCACATGAGCCTCTTCTTTCTTAATGGTCATCTCATAAGTGAGTAGTTTACCAATAAGAACATCGGTGGAGATATTGCTAAGGTTTTCATTAGCCTCATCAGTGCTGGCCACTTTAACTTCATAATGTTTCTTTGAAAGAACTTTAAGGATCTTGTGATTAACATCTACCAAAGAGTAAACTTTTTCAAGTTTCTTTAGATTGTTGAATATGGCAAGAAGTCTATTTATCATTTCAATGATGCTTTCATTAGGCTTTATTGAGAAAAGCTTCATGAGTGAGCAATTAGATCTTCTTGGACTTGACTTGCTTAGTGCCCTCATAGTAGTTTTCCAAGGTCTTCCAAATGCTATGAGCACTTGTGCAATGTTAAACTCTTCCACATTCTTCTCTAGATAAGGAACTAAATAGAATAGCCATAGCTCTCTTGTTTTTACCATTTGCTCTTCTTTGAGCTTCAATGCATTCCTTTCTAGGAATCTCTTGTTCAACTCCATCAACCACTTTTGTTGGAAGCTTCTATTCTTAAAGAACACTATCCCATAAGTCTATGAGATCACAATTAAGGTATATCTTCATTTTATACTTTAAATAAGCATAGTCAGTATCATCAAAGTGTGGTTTAGGGTGATGCATCCCATTATTAGCCATTTTGATTTTTCCTTACGCATTGAAGCTTGAGAATGTGAGACCTTGCACTGATACCACTTGTTGCACAAGATATGCACCAAGAAGGGGGTTGAATTGGTAGTTAATTAAAATTTTTGAACAATGGAAACTTTAAAATATATAGGAGTTCAAAGATAGAGGAAAAGAGATAGGGAAAGAAAGATAGAACACAACAATTTATATTGGTTTGAATTATAATCAATCCTATATTCACTTCCCAATTCACAATTGGGTATTTCCACTATCTCTTAAGTTTTATTAAGTTCACTCCCAACTTAGTCTTTAGGTTCATACTAAACCTTACAAGAGTTTTCCCCAATGGTCACTTTTAAACCTAAATAAGAATTTTGAGAAAGCTAACTCTAAAACCTAACCAAGTGTTTTACAAAGGCTTACACTTAAACTTAACAAAGAGTTTCTAAGGTTCACTCCCCAACCTATACAAGTGTTTCAATGCCCAACACTCAACCAACTAATACAAAATATGTATTACAAAGGTTTTAGGCTTGAGAGATAAAATTACAAGAGTTTGGATACTTGATAAACCATTCTCTCTTGTCTAAGGCCTTTAGAGGGGATATATATAGCTTACATCCTTCAAAAAGCCATTGCAAATGAGTACAAAAGATAAAAACTCAAATCCAAATCAGCTTGCAAAAAGTTGTCTATTAGAGGCAAAACTGTGATAGCGATATTCATTTCTCCAACGACTAGTGACATGTAGCTTCTAATTGTTGGATGCTTGACTATTCATTTGAGATATTCCCTGACAAATTCAAATCTCGCGATTGCAAATCCTGTTTCTTGTTCAGTATTGGGGTCACGATCAAGGGCTTGAACGCTTTTGTCTCTTTACCATGATTTGCCTTAAATAAATTGCAGTCACGATATTCCTAGTCTTGATCGTGAAATCTTGATGGTGGGCGCAATTTACAAGTCATTTTTCTATACTTAGGGAATTTTTAATTTCTTGAACATTTAACCTTTTCTAAGTGTATCTCCTATAAAATAAACACTAATTGCAAATATTAGATGTTTCAATTTAATTGACAAGATCAAAATAAAAATTGACTAAGTTGTGAACCAACTTAGGTCAACACTTTCCATAGAATGAAAAATAATTTTTCTAATCTACAAAGTCAAATTAAAATTTATCTAACTTATCAATATTTGAACAATCAAAGTCAAATTACAATTTATTTTTCTTAATATTTGAAATAACATAAAAAAAATAAATTATTCTGATTGAATTCATATGTACAAACTATTATTATTTTTTGAGAGTATAAAAATTATTATTAATGACTAAAACAACTAATTTTAAAAGTTATAATGAGACAAAGTAATAATTTAGACAATTAAAGTCAAATTAGAATTTCTCTAACTTGTTAATATTTGAATAATTAAAGTCAAATTAGAATTTCTTTAACTTCTAAAAAAAATTTTCTTTTTCAAATATTAAGAAGTTTTGAGCAAGCTTCTTAATATTTTTTCAAATATTAAGAAACTTGCTCAAAAAGTTTCTTAATAATTCAAAAAAATAAAAAAAAAATATTCTAACTGAATTGTTTTTTATCTAAACTAAATACAATTAATTATATATTAAATAATAATTATTTTTTTAATTGGATTCATTCTTTCTATTTAAATTAAATTAATATAATTAGATAAATAAATTATTTAATTATAATAATTATATAACTATGAATTTGCAATATAATTAATTATATATTAAATAATAATTATTTTATCATTTTCTTATTCCGATTGAATTCATTATTTAATTATTTAAATTAAATATAATTAGATATTAAATATAATTAATTATATATTAAATAATAATTATTTATTCTTTATTTATTTTAATTGAATTCATATTTTTTTATTTAAATTAAATATAATTAAATATTAAATATAATTAATTATATATTAAATAATAATTATTTTATTTTTTCTTATTCTAATTGAATTCATCATTCTTATTTAATTTAAATAAAATTAAATCATTATATTATTTATTGATAAATAATCATATTATCCATCATAAATTTATAATTAGAAGAAACTTAGTGAGAGCTTTTACGTAAATTTGTTTATCCCCCTCTTCCATAAACTTATATATAATATAGACATAGATAAAAAAAAATCCTTTAGATCTGTTTTAGTTTTAGTATAATTTGGTACAGTTATCAATGTGAATAATTATTAATATCTAGAATCGTACTTAAAAAAAAAAAAAAAAAAAAGAGATGGTTAGATTTAGAAAAAATCAAACAGTCAATGAATATTTTCGATTTAAATTTTTGATACAATTCGATATTTTCAAATTTCATACGTAGCCTATATAAAAGTGTTCCAAAGAAAAAGTTGAAAATGGACCAGTTGGATATTCTCACGTGTGTAATATGTGATTTCTTCCATACCGACAGACAAATGCTAGGGGCACGGGTGACCATGAATTGGTTTGAGATAGTCAAATGAGAACAAATTGGAGAAACAAAATTTTCATAGGCAACATTGAGTCGTATAAAATTCAATCCTCTTTCCGTCTCGTGGCAATTGTATGTTTGATTATTCTTTTTCTCTTTTCTTCTTAACTTCACACTCAGAGGAAAAAGCAATTAACCATTTTATTTTTAATTTCCCCAAAAAAAAAAAAAGGTACACCTACAACTTACCGATAATTAAGCACATACATAGCTAATAGTCTGAATATATGAGTAATAAATTTAGATTTATATTACTCCCTTTAATATTTAAAAAAAAATTGAAAAATAGAATAATTGTTAGGACATATTTACTTAAAGAAGACAATTGTGTTTTCCATTTTCTATTTTGTAAAAAAAAAAAAAAAAATTGCTATTTATTATGTTTTCTAAAGGTTAATTATGTTTTGAAAAACTGGAAAATTATATTGCATTTGAATGCAAAATTATAATTTTCCAGTTTTCTATTTGGAAAAATATTGCCTTTGAATACAAACTTTATTTTGCAATTTTTGTAAAACTTTTTCGAAAAATTACTCTATATATATATATATATATATATATATATATATATATATATATATATATATATATTTGCGCATCTATAATTCTTTATAAGTGAACATGCAACTTTAATTTCACAGCACTTTAATTCATTCTTTAAGAAATGTCAAGGGTGATCATCCCGAGCCAGCTAAACTGAAAAAATCAAATTTTTTAATATTAAAAATTAAACTGAACCGTTTTATATGTAAAACTGAATCGAACTAAATAGTAAAAAATCAATTTGGTTCAATTCAGTTATATTAAAATAGAATTTTGCAACATGGCGTATTTATATAAAATAATATATTAAATAAATATATTTACTTTTTTATAGCTATTTTTAATATAATGAATAATCTTAATTTAAAATAAATAAATTGAATCTAATTCTAATTAGTATTAAAGCACAATAAAATACTTATAATTACCTTTTGAAAGAGTATTACTATTTATAACCTTCTAATAATTAAAATAAATCCATTAATCACAATATCACACAAAGATTGTATGCCAAATTAAATACTAAAATAATTACATTTACAATATAATCATGCATAAGTTATGCATAGTCAATGGAAGTAATTTTTTAAAATAATGATAATAATGATAATAATAATAATAATATGGAAATTAAATATGTTAGAATAATTATATTTACTATATAAGGCTACTCTTGACTATATGGTAAATAATTTTTCAAACATGATAAATAAGGAAATTCAATAATAATAATAATAATAATAATAAAGCACTTTGATTTACTATATAATTTGCTATCAATCTCCATAATTTTAGCATTCATCATCCCTTTCCAAATCACATTGATTTGGAAATTAAATATGGTAAATAAGAAAATTAAGTATTTTATAACACTAATAATAATAATAATAATAATAAATCACATTGACTTATTATATAATTTGCTATTAATATTTATAATTTTAGCATTTATCATCCATTTCCAAAGTTTAGGCATTTGTCAATTTAATAAATAAAAATATTATAGTATAATTAATATCAAATATTGAATTAATTTATTTTATAATATTATGCTATAATATTTTTTTAAACAATAATAATAATAAATAATATTCGATTCGGTTCAGTTCAGTTTATTCAATTTTTATACTAAAAATCGAATCAAACCGAAATAATTGAAATTTTCTGTACTTAAAATCAAAATCAAATTGAATCATTTTAAAACAAAAGCAAATTGATTAATCGATTCAAATTGATTTGATTTTTTAATTTGAACCGAATAATACTTACATCTAATGATACACTCCTTGACTAGTCTCATACTCACGCCTTGCACAGAATTTGAGATTCTCAAATATATATATATACACACACACTTAATCCTCTCGCTTTTCTCCACTCTCAAATTTGTCTTTCACTTTAATATAAAACAAGTAAGATATTGATATATTAAAATCTGCCTTATACTCCAGTCGTTGCAATTTTTAATCAACAAGTCAATTCATAAATCTATGAGCTCATGCTTGGCTAGTTTTGATAAGAGAAAAGATACAATAAATAAATAAATAAATAATTGACATTTGGCAATCAGATATGTTAAATTCTTTTAAATATTCGTGATTTAATTGCATATATATTTTTCTTAATTTCACTCTAAAAGCCTCTTAATTACATATCAGGTGCTAGTATGTAGGCAACTCATTTTTTTTATTTTTTATTCTTATTTAATAATTATTTTTAAAATAAAAAATAATCATAATTTTCATTAATAAAATTAATTCATTAAATTCACATATTAAATTTATTAATAAAATTATTGATGCTTATATATTAAATTCATTAATAAAATTCAATAATTGCTTAAAGTATTAAAAAATAAAATTAAATTAAAAAAATTCAACAATTGCTTTTTTTTTATTTTCAATTAAAAGAATTAATATGTAGCTATTAATTATTGAATAATAATAATAATAATTTAGTTTTATTTTAATTTATTTTGAAAATAATATGTAGTTAAAATTATAATTTAGTTGAAAATAATTTTTTTACTTTCAAAATTATAATTTTAGCTTTTTTTTTTTTGAAAATTATAATTTTTTTTCAAAATAATTAGTTGAAAATTATAATTATTTATTTTGAAAATAATTTTTAAATAAGAAAATAAAAAAGTATAAAAAAATAGCTACCTGCAAGTGCCACATAGGTGGCTCAACAATTGCTTGTCTTTTTTTAATTTTTGATTTTCAGCTAAAATAATTAATATATAGTTATTAATTATTGAATAATAATGATATAATTGAATTTTTATTTTATTTTGAAAACAATATGTAGAAAATTTTATTTTATTTTGAAAACAACATGTAGCTAGAATTATAATTTAGTTAAAAATAATTAGTTGAAAATAATTTTTTGTATTTTGAAAATTATAATTTTAGCTATAATTTTTTGAAAAATTATAATATTTTTCAAAATAATTAGTTTCAAATTATAATCTATTTTATTTTGAAAATAATTATTAAATTAGAAAATAAAAATAAAAAATTGAGCCACCTATATTATAATTAGTTTCAAATTATAATATATTTAATTTTAAAAATAATTATTAAATAAGAATAAAAAAATAAAATACCACGTAGACAGTTCAACACGCCCCTAATGGTAAAATTAATACCATTAGGGTTAAGGGGTTTTAAAAGATAAATTAAAAGAAAAAGTATATAATCAAACTACAAATATTTAAAAAGACTTAACAAGCCTAATTGTCAAATTTTAAGGGTTTTTTTTTTTTTTTTGACCTTTTCCCTTTTGATAAACAACTCTAAAAATTAGGCTTGAGTTAGTTTGATTATGAATAAATGAAACTCGAGCAGTGAATAATTTGCAAACGGCTAACTCATTTACATCCTTGGCAACAATTAAATTGGGAGGTGGATTATTAAATTGAACTCTCATAATAAAATCCATTGTGCAAGCCCAATTTTTTATGGTATCTAAAATAGGTCCATACACGGCCCATGATAAGACAAATTATTGGAATGAGCATTTTTTTTTTTTTGAAAAAAAAAAACTATTGGAATGAGCATTTAAAAGGTCCATAATGACTTTTTAATTAAATTAAATTTGTAGGAAGAGCGGCTAATTTGAATTTTTGAAAGAAAGTACATGGTTGTTTCCTTGGTCCTTAAAAATAAAAAAGAAATAAAATAAAATATTCATAATTAAAGACTCCCAAAGTCACAAGTCGCCTAATCTCACCCACCACCAAAAAGTCTTAAGCCAACGTGGCCACTTTGACGATGACGTCATCATGATAAGCCCCTCCCCTACTAGTATCAATGTTGCTTCCGGGAACCATGCAAGATCATCTATTCAAGACTTTCCAGAAACCCTCCCAGTACATCTGTCACGTGACATCTCACGTGACGTTTCTTAAAGATTAGCAAACTAACGGCTAAGATTTCCTCTATGGTCTTTACTTTGACCATGTTTTAGCCACCATAAATACCACGACCCTCAACACACATTCTTCCCTTCTAACCCACCAAACAAATAAACACACACATATAAACATTATGTGTGTGTGAGCTCTGAGCTCAAATTCTCTCATTCCTTTAGGCCGATGAGTGAAACTATGTCTAGTCCTAGTGATTGGAGCCAATTTTATAACCAACAAAACAATAATCTTTCAGGAACTATGTTCAGCGATGGAGTTTCTGATGCCACTATTGTTTCTACCACTATAACCTCTAATACAACTGCAACCTTATTGGGTTCAGGTAATTCTAACTCAACTTCTGGCCATTTAAGCCCTGACGGTCGTGTTTCGAAGCCAGTGCGAAGAAGGTCTAGAGCATCCAGGAGAACTCCTACGACGTTACTCAATACAGATACAACAAATTTTAGAGCTATGGTACAGCAATTCACTGGAGGACCTACTGCACCTTTTGCTTCTTCAGGGTCACAGCTTAATGCAGCAAGCTTTAGTTTTGGGCTGAATCCACGTCAAGGTCATCATGTTAATCACCCTAGTTCAGTAATGGTCCCTGCCGGTGCAGCAGGGTATCATCATCTTCAATATCAGCAGCAAAACCAACCATCATACATGTTTTCATTGGGGAATAATAGTCCTGGACATGGTGATTTGTTTTTTCAAAGACTTGGAAACCCTAGACCTACAGGGATAGAGGTTTCATCAGATGGGTTGGTGATGAACAGTGTTTCCGCCCAACAGGTGGCGGCTCCGCCTCCTAGACCACCGTCTAATTCTTCCTCTAATGAGAACAGAAGCAATAGTTTCTTGTTTTGATAGAGACATAAGGGAACAAAGTTAGGCACTGACTTGTCCAAATGGAGAACCATTGACCAATGTAAATATCGTGTTACTTACTACACCTTCTTGATAGTGATTTTTTTTTTTCCTTTTGGGATAGGTTCTTTTATGTGGTTAAGACTTAGAAGATGCCACATTTTATTTTTCATTTTTATTTTTCTATATTTTGGGTCTTAATTGGTAGGAATAATTTAATTTTTATTATATAGTTTGTTTATTTAATCCATCTTGGGCTTGTTTTCAAAAACCAATGGTCCAAGATTGGAATTCCTTGAGGGCCTCCATGTGAATGAATATATAATAATAATAATAATAATAATAATAATATTATTATTATTAAAGGAGCTCACCTATGTTTAATTTTATTTGTTTTTACATGCAGACTTCGTATAAAAATTTCAACCTCTTCTAGGTGCAAGGGAATTAATAATAATTTTACAGTCTTTTCACCTAAATATTGTATAATTTGTATTGATATTCCATAATTACATTGAGTGCGACTTTTCTTTTTTTCTTTTTTTATATGAAATATAATTTATTATAATTTTTATGTTTTTAATTATATTTTGTGATATATATTCGAATTTTTATAATTAATTTAAAGCACAATATTTATTATTTGGATATTTATTAATTCTCTTTTAATATTTATTTACTAGTTTTTATAATTCATATGTTGTTTATATTTATATTATGTAGATTTATTTATAGACCATTTAAAAATGTTCTGCACTTTGGTATATTTAGCGTTTTTAAATTAGAAAAATGTAGGAGACTTCTTACTGAAAGTTCAATAGGGTAGTCTTTCCATTTTTAATTTCTCATTAAATTGGTGATTACTTTTATGATTTGAGAGACCTTTCAAAAACAGCTCTCCATGTTTAAAATATTTATATTGTTGGCTTTTTTTTTTTTTGCAAAATTAAATTTATACAAAAAAATGTAATTGTTTATGTGCGTCATTAATTAGATAATATAACACAATGAATTTTGTAACTATAACATGTATATAATTTATAAATTTAAATTAGATTAAATAATTTTGAATTAATTATTATTTTCAAAGAAATCAAAATAATTAATTACAATTTCTGCGCAATTCTCTCTTGTTTCATCATATGATGAGTTTGGCAATTACAATTCCATAGAAAGGGATTGATTTGAGTAAGAAATGGGATGGGAAGAGGGGGTGAATGTAGGCACAATCGTGGGGTCCATCGGCGTGGAAAGGGAGAAAATGCACTTTAGAAAGTCAAAATAATATACCTTAACAATCCTTGCTAATTTGAACAAAGTAAATATACCATGGGTGGCTTCAGATTCACTAAGATTAATTATAAATAAATCTATCTCTAATTGGCTTAATTACTTAAAGAACATGATTATCACACCTTAATTTTCAAGATGGCAATAGTGAATGGTGATTTTTTTTTCCCATCTCATTCAAATATTTGGATCATTTCAAACACGTGGATTTTTATCTTAGAGTGCAAGAAAGTTTATCATGATTATTGTCAAGTTGTGATGTTTATTTTGGGCGGCAATTGCATTATCACATATGCAGAATTGGGTAGCTTTTGTACATGTATATACAATATTGTCAACTTTTACATGCTTGTATTTTCTTTTTCTTTTTTCCTTTTTTTATTTGTCATTCAAATTTAAAATGATATTATGTGAATTACAGATACTTGATGTCGTTAGATTTAGATTTTGATACCACAGAATTATAAAATGATAAAAATTATAGAATAGATAAAATTCAGTACAAAAAAGGAGATTATTACCAACGGAAAAAGCCATCGGTAACATCAAGAAAACTGTCAGTAACATAGTTTACTAACATATTAGAGATCGAACAATTTCATCATCAAAACCATGGTCGGTAATCATTTGCCAATGATTTCTCCATTCTGTCAAAATATTTGCCGACAGCAAAACCGTCAATAAATCTTAATAAACCATCAGAATATTGATTTATAGGAATTAAAAAAATATTTGAAAACCGTCAGTACACTGTTGGTAAAATAAAATAAAAAAATAAAAAAATAGCAAAATCATCAGTAATTCAAGTCTTCCTAGTGCTCCTGCCACTTTTTCCACATCCCATTAGGAATCCAGGTCTCCTGCTTCCTCTTCTTCTCCACATTGTGGATGAAGTCTTTATATCGAACTACAGCCTTATGAAAAAAGGTTGTTTTCATCGCCATTGATCACTTAGCTCCAATAATAGTGCTTTTGCAAGATTAAAAGAAATATATAAATTAATTTATTAATTGATAATTATAAAATGAATTTAAACAAATGTAGGAAAATATTTATTATATTTTGATATAATATATTTATAATACATACCTTAAACTCAGTCCAATAAAACTATTTGGTGCACCTAGGCATCCTCTTCCAACACACCCCCTTAAGATCAAACTGGTGCCAAAAGATCTTCAATATCTTTTAGGTAGTCTCGATCAGTGCAGGCTACAAAAAGAATTAAATGTTATTTTTACATGGAGTACAAAAAAATATCATTACAACTCTTAAATTATTAAATATAAAGAATGAAATATATATATCTACCCTTTAGTAAAGTGACATACTGCCTATACTCCGGATCTAGCAGAGTCAATAAATCATTATCATCATTTACTGCTAGTGTAGGTGCAATGGTAGGAATAGGCACAATTGCGCCGCATAGGTGGTTGGTGTAGAAGATGGAGCAGAAGAAGAAGGGATGGAGATGGTGATGGTGGACAAGGCAAATGGGGTGGCAGAAGGAATAGGACTATGGCTAGATGGAGTAGAAGTGGGAAGTGAAGAACTAGATGTATAAGGAACAACAGTGGTGGTTCTAGTGCAAACATGCAATCCATGAACATATGGTCGAGGCTGATCAGGATCTATAGCATCACCTCGCGAGGCGGCACACATCTCGACATATCTATATATTATATAATTACATATGTATATTTTGTGTCTATAAATTATAATTAGATAAATTAAAATTCAATATTTTATTTAGTTTAAATTAAAAAAACTAAAATTATTCAGAATCACATACATTTTATTCAAATTAAATAAAAATACAATTATTCAAAATCTATATTTTTGACATCATCTTCATTAATGTTTTCCTATAATGATTCAAATTTAGAATCAAACTCAGAATCATCTTCTATATCATTGTCATCTTCGTCATTTATTTCAATGAGGGGCTCGTTGGGATCATTTAAATATGCAGGAGGCTCATTATTATTAACTTCAAGTAAAGGCTCATTAACATCGTCCTCCTAGAATGGTTCTTCAGATGAAGTCTTAGTTTCACTTCCATCCTTAATCTCTATGACTGATCTAGCTTTAGTTTTGCATACTGCCCACTAATCATCTTTATCTCATCATAAACTCGGATAATAAATATAATACACTTAACAAGCTTGTATAGCCAAAATAAATGACTCATATTTATTGAATCATCCCCTCTGGTTGATGCCAGCAAGATTATATGTCTTATAAACTTTCATTCCCACATCTAGTGTTGGATCAAACCATTCACACTTAAATAAAACAATTCTCTTAATCGAAAGTACAGGATATTCCTAAAGAAGGGTGAGTCTCCACACCCTAAAAGGTTGGGTGCACCCATATTTATATTATGTATGAAATATACAATTACAATAATATCCAAGGATACAATACAAAATTATATATCTGCTATTACCCCCCCTTAATATGAGCATGGTGAAACAATGCCCAGATTGTTACATAGCAACTAGAAACAAGCAGAAGGAAGACAATTAGTAAAGATATCAGCAAGTTGATGATCACCATTAGTATGAAGAATAACAATTCACCCCAAACATCTCTCTCATGAACAAAATGCAAATCTACTTCTAAGTGCTTTATTCGAGCATGATTTATAGGATTGATTTTTAAGTATATAGGTTGCTGAAATATTATCACAAAAAACCTCCACATGTAGCTTTAAAGATAGAAATAAATCATCCATAATAGACCATAGCCAGCAAATCTCAGCCACTATCGCTACTAGAGTACAGTACTCAAACTTAACACTACTTATAGAAATAGTATGTTGCTTCTTAGCACCCATGAAATGAGATTATTGCCCAAGAAAACATAGTAGCGACGAGTATTAAGGCAGCCAGCCCAGTCAACATTACTATACGCCACCATGGTATTGACATCGCCCTTGTATAATTGCAACCCATGTGTAATTGTGCCTTTGATATAGCATAAGATATGCTTAACAGTTTGCCAATGAACTTCCAAAGGAGCATGCATGTGTTGACAAACATAATTGATAGCATAAGCTATTTCTGGACGTGTGAATGTGAGATATTACAAACCACTGATAATGCTTCTGTATAAGGAAGGATCAGCAAATTTTGTATCACAAAAAGAAGATAAAGTATGGTTGCATAATGGAGAAGCCACTGAAGTACACATCTCTATATTTGCTTTCTTCAATAAATCCAAGGAATACTTTTGTTGGCAAAGAAAGAAACCATATGAATTTTATATTACCTGTATACTAAGAAAATAATGAAGAGAACCCATATCTGTCATAGAAAATTCATCCTTAAATTGTTGAATTAGACGATTCAAGAGAGAAATAGTAGAGGTTGTAGGAACAATGCCATCAACATATAAAAGCAAAATAGCCATACCATCATTCCCTTTGTATATGAACATGCTATAATTTAATATACAATCATGAAACCTAACTTTAAATAAATTATTAGTGAACCTATGAAACCATGCTCGAGGTGCTTGGCGAAGACCATAAAGAGCATGATTTAACCTGCAAACATAATCAAGCTTGTGGATGTGAATGAATCCTTCAGGCTGATGCATATACACATCTTTGTCAATCAATCCATGCAAAAAGGCTTTCTTTACATCAAGCTGATGAATACTCCAACCAAATGAAAGTGCCATAGATAAAACAATGCGAATGGTAACAGGCTTCATGATTAGATTGAAGGTTTCGTCAAAGTCTACCCCTTGTCGTTCATTAAAGCTTGAGCAATGAGATGAGCTTTGTGCCGTTCAATAGTCCCATCTGCCTTGTGCTGTAATTTGTAGACCCATTTACTGCCAATTATATTGGTAGAATCAAGAGGAGGAGGCACCAATGTCCAAGTGTTATTAAAAAGCAAAGCATTATATTCAGATAACATTCCTCATGCTAAGACTGATGCTTTGAAGCCTCTTTAAAGGTTGTTGGTTCTGAAGGTAGGACAGGAGAGAGCAAGGAAAAGATTTGTTTTAGTTTAACAATACTAGCTTTTTTTCTTGTAACTACACCTTGCATATTCTGAGGATGGGTTAAAAGGATAGCTTGGTGTTGGGTGAAGGTAGAATTATCGAATGATAGGGAGACTAGAGTAGTCGATTTTTGTGAGGAAATAGGACTGGATAAGGGGTCAGCATGATGAGCAGATTGTGGAGAAATAATTGATGAATTGGGTAAAAAAAGATTAGTAGGATTTGAATTTGTATGGGTAGTAGAACAAGTAGGAAAGTGGAATATATGAGCATTGGTTTTTAAAGTTGGCAAGGATCATAAACATAGAGCAATTCATGTGGACTAGCAAACACCTAGAAATGAGAAACTCTTGGTGGACAACCATAGAGCAACTCATGTGGACTAGCAAACTATAAAGAACTATACGGTATTCTATTGATCACGTATATGGCAGCATGTAAAGCCTCCACCCAAAAGTTTTCTAGCATATGAGAATGAAAGAGCAAAGTACGAATGGAATTCAAAATTGTTTAATGCGTTCATTAAGCTTTCCCATTCTGTTGCGGTGATTGTGGACATGAAAAACAAGCAACAATTCTATAAACATTAAACAAATTCTCAAATTTCTTGTTTAAAAACTCTCTCCCACTATCACATTGGAACTGTTTTATGTTGGTAGCAAATTAAGTTTCAACCATGGACTTAAATTGAAGAAAAAGATCAAACACTTCACTAATGACTTTCATAGGATACACCCAAGAATAACCAGTAAAGTCATCAAGAAATAAGACAAAATATTTAAAACCACTGAATGAAGAAACAGGAGACTGCCAAACAGTAGAATGAATTAACTAAAAAGGTTGAGGTACATTAATAGAATAAGAAAAGGGAAGCTTTGAATGCTTTCCCAATTGATAAGCTCGACAATTAAAATCAATTTTATTTGAACAAAAGAAACTTGAATGCTGTTTGAAAAAATGAGACATAACAAGGGCATTAAGATAGGCAAGGCGTTGATGCCACAATGAAGGAGAAACTTTAGAAATAGCCATTGCAGTAGGATTTGAAAAAGAACCACCATGAGTCATAAAAGGATAAAGAGTGCCCCCATTATTGCAATGTATGAGATCCTTTTGTGTTGGAAGATCCTTCATAAAAAAGCTAAGAGAGTCAAAATTTAGAGCATAAGAATTATCAATGGCAAAAGGACAAATGGAAATAAAATTATAACTTAATGCAGGAACTACCAAAACATTACGAAGAAGGAAAGTGAAATAAGGAGCGATCAAGAGTTTCTAACCAATGTGAGTAATAGGGAGAGGAGCACCATCACCTACTTTAATAGTTGCATCACCAATATGAGGCTTACAAAAATCCAAATTGCCCAAATCATTAGTCATATGATGAAAGGCCCTTGCATCAGCATGCCAAGTAGGTTCCATAACATGTAAACTAGCAAAGGATTAAGACAAGTCTGTAGCAGAATAATTCCTCTGGGGATAAAATTTTGTTGTATGAATGTAGTCCTCACATATTTGACAGCGAATGTAGGATGGTAGAGCACCTAATATAGAATTATTTAGATTTGAAGAAGACCATGGCCTTGACCAGTCTCGAGTTCAAGGCTACTGATTATTGTAAAATGAACCATGAGAGAAACATGAAGAGGAATGTGGTTGTTGATTAGAAAATAATTGCCTCTAGATTTTTGGAAGTGTCCACCACTATGTTCAAAATTACCACGATAAGACCAAGTCGAATAATGTCCACAACCTCGAGTTATTAACAAAATTTAAGGTGTTGTAGCAACAAATTGGTGGGTAGTATCATATTGAAGATGAGATTCATGAGCTAGAAGAAAGGAATCCAATTTAAGAAAAGTAGGCAAAGGTTTTTATGCTACCATCAATGTCACAACATCAGAATATTCAAAAGGCATTCCTAATAAAATTTGCAATATTACATCATCATCATCAACAAGTCTTCCTATAGAATGCAAAGAGTCTACTATAGATTTGATAAACTGTAAAAATTCTGCCAATGACTTAGTCCCCTTTGATGCTTGATTAAAAGCCAATTTGAGTTGCATGTACTTGGCATTAACATGATCTTGAAAAATTTTCTCTATCTCAAGCCAAGTCTATCGAGTGGATAGTTATTTGCTAGGATGAATCACATGTTTCAAGATTTTTAGAGAAATAGTGGCGTGTAACCATGAGACAATGAGATAATCAATTTGAATCCATAAGGTATAAGTAGAATTTGGTGCTATAGTAGGAGGATTGTCATCAGTGTTTGTGATCGTTATAGGAGGACATTGAGAAGAGTCATCAATATGGTCATATACTTGATAGCAATGGAGAATATTTATGAACAATGTCTGCCACAACAAGAAATTAGTGAAATCTAGGACAATTGAGATATGATTCTCAATAATGCTAATGATAAAAACAAAGTGAGATGGTGTGATTACTATAGAAGAAGGAAGAGAAGTAGAAGAGGAAGAAGATGATAGAGAAGTCAACATGATGAAGAAAAGAGAGGAGGAGAAAAAAAAATGATTGTAGTTTAGTAAAGATAGGACTTTGATACCATAAAGAAGGGTGAGTCTCCACACCTTAAAATGTTAGGTGCACCCATATTTATATTATGTATGAAATATACAATTACAATAATGTCCAAGGATACAATACAAAATTACATATTTGCTATTAATTCCAATTGCAAAATCTCGATTAACCAGCCATAATAGTCAAATGCATTCTCATTGTAGTTGGAACCCCTTATACAGACAACTTTATTATGTGACGACCTACCCAAACTCCGTTATTTAGTATGAAACTTGTACCTATTGATAAAGTAAACATGATAAGTCGTGATATACAGTAACATACCCTTAGCAAGGTCAATAATAAATTGAATTGTGATTCCACTAATAGGATCATAAGCCTATGGAAAAAAAAAATACATGAACGTGAAATGATGGGAAAAAATTAGGATATGTGAGGCCTCGCACGAGCATCGGTCCGATCTACTAAAGGGAATTGAAATACTCATTTGGGTTTGATCTCATGATGGAGGGTTTAGATAGGTTGATTTTGAAAAGAGTCACCATCTTAATTTTATTTCATTTGGGAAAAGATTAAGGGAAAAACCCAAATTGACTTCAATTAATATCCCAAAAGAAAAGATCACTAGCCTCGAAACCAAAGAGAATTCGGGGACTAGGTTTTCAGTTTATTTTAATAAAATTAGTTTAGCAATTTTAATACAAAATAACTTAAAATAAATTTCATGAATAGTTTTATAATGCATGAACAATTACTTAATGCATGAATAAACAAATAAATAAACATTCATTCAAAGCTAAAAAATAAAGCAATAAAGTAAAAGAATTAACTTGCAATTCAAAACCAAAATAGGGGATGGTTCCTTTAACCTTTATGGGTTCTAGGGAAGTCACACATTCCCTAAAATAATTCTAAAATAATAATTAAAGGAAAATAAGTGAAACAAAACCAACATCATAATGAAAAAAAAACTAAAAGCAAATAGCACAAAGAAAAAGACCTAATTCATAAAAGAATATACGCGAAAAGGATTATTTCTTATTTAATTTGGATTTGATGCTTTAAACAAGTAAGCCTACATATCCCTTTGAATAAGAATCAAAATCCACATAGTGTGCCCTTCCTGTGAAGGGGTTAGTTTAGCATAACCATTTTATCATGTTTAAGTTCATTAATTGAAAGGTGGGTTTATTGATTAAATCAGATTGATTGATTACCAAGTTGTTAATTAGGTCAAGTTTTAATTAAAAAGTAGATGCCTCAATTCAAATCACTTACCAAGTTAATTAAATTATATTCTAATGAACACGCCTTAAAATAATGAAAGAAAATGATAAAACATTCAAAGCAAATAAATAATAAATGAAAAGAACAAACTAAGCAATCCTAACGAAAAGTAACAAAATAAACAAACAATATAAATCAAAAAGAGGTAGCCGTGGACACTTTAGAGGCAGTTACGAGGCCTTTGGAGGCAGCTGCAAGGCATTTTGTAGCTGCCAGGCCTATCGTCACCCATTTTAGGAATTTGTTAGTACAAATCTCCACTACTTTGAAGGCATCACATAAGATCGAAAGGTCTTTAATATTGGTTGTAATGGGGCTATAGCGTATGATGTGGCTAAAAAATGAAAGGGATAGGAGATTACTCAAGTTCTAAAGACTTCATAGAGTTAAAGACATCATAGTATTTTGTAAGAGACACTTCTCAAAACCCATAGAAGCATATAAAATGTAGCCAACTATTATTATGTTGACCTTTATTTATTCTAACCTCCACTTATAATATCAAAACTTTGATCTTCAAACTCAAGAATTTTTTTTTTTACTCTTATATATATATATATATATATATATATATATAATCAAGATTTTTTTTTATCCCAAACTTTTAAGAAATGTCTCTTGATCATGATATTTGTCTTTTTATCTTTATTTCATCTTTAGAATAAGGGTAAAGATATAATCATGTTTAGGCTAGGTGAGAGATGTGGTTACCAAAGAAAATAGTTAATCAATGTAGGCTCAAATTGGCTTATTAAAGGGATGTTCTCTTGGAACATCAATTGGGGAACTGGTTTATTTGGCTTTGTGGTGAAAATCCTAATGCCTTAATCATTTCACAAGTGATGCTCGATCAGTCATTCGCCTCGAAAGACCTTAAGGAAAAGTTCTAATATATAATTCTTTCAAATTGAAATTAAAATGATCATCAAGGTAAAGGTATAAGAACAAACCTATTCTAGCATACTTGTCTTTCTACAAAACAATCATGGCTATTGTGAGAGAAGAGTTGAGTATAATCATTGTGAAAATAAATTAACCAAAGAATGTCATCAAAATTCAAATCAATACTCATTACCAGTCAAAGCCATGACATTAAAGCTCAATTCTCATCACAGTAATTAAAAGTTTTTTTTTTTTTTAAAACAAGAAAAGAAAATCACAAAAAATTGAAAACAATAAAAGAAAATCACAAAAAATACGGATGCGTATCAAGAGTAATAAAGTTTTTTTTTTTTTGAAAATAAGAAAAGAAAATCACAAAAAATATAGATGCGTATCAAGAGTAACAAAGTAACTCTTTACTCTGCCATCTGAAATTTTAGTGAATTGGACCTTAGAAATAATTGAGAAAACACAATTTTTTTTTAAATAATAGTTTCTCCACCCCCAAACTTAGCTGAGACATTGTCCCCAATGTCTACTATAAATAAATAAGGAGTAGAGGACTTCGCTTGATCAGGTGCAACAAAAAAAATAATAAGAAAAATAATAAAATGCAATAAGAAAAACTATAAGAGTTAGGAAAGTTACAACCGAAGATTCAAGTTTGGTCCACATTTCTTGCTGTTGCTGGCCCTAGGGTGCCAAACTACCTGTGCCATCAATGGATCAGGTTCAGACACAAATTTTTGCAGTTGGTCAATCAATTGATCAATAGTTGAAGCAGAGACTAGGATGCGTCGACTCGCCGGTGTCATAAAATCCTGCTTCATAGCATGATCGAGAAAAGATAGCAAACCATCAACATTAAGTAATCCTAATGGCTTTTGAAAAACTATTAATTGGGTCTAAGATGCAATGGTGAAGATATCTTCAAATGTTTCTAAACCACCAGGTAATGTGATAAAAGCATTAGCATTGAGATTCACATATGCCATTTATTCATACATGCTCATGACTTGTAACTCATTACCTATAGTTCCATCAGTGATGTGTTTATTTTGAGCCAAAGCCTTTAGAACTACTCCTAGGACTTTGCTACCTTCAATATATATAGAACTTGCGACACAACCCTTTAACCCTAAACTACCTCCCTCAAATATCAAACCAATTTTTCGTTCAGCTAATCCTACCAAGTACTCTCTTTTCTTGCTAGAGTTTGGACTACAAAAGACACAAATAGTTTTGAATTTGCGTGTTTAGGGTTCTACCATTTTTTTCTTTTTTTCTTGGTTCACAAATTTCTTCAAGAGGATGTGTGCATATTGAAAGCGATAAATGTGCATATAAAGAAAATAGCATAGTAAAAGAACAGTTCAACAAGGTAAAATAATTGTTGACAGAGAAAAAAAATAAAGAAAGAAAAAAAATAACAATAACAAACAAAAATAATCACTGCTATGTGTACAAATGTCAAAAAGAAAACATTGAAAAACTAAAAGCAGACATTAAATGACTAAAAAGTTAACTGAAATAGCAAAATCTGCCGAAAACGAAAATCAAAGTGCTGAAAATTTAAAAAGTAACTGCAGAGTATTGAAAAATGCACAAAAGTCAAAAAGTTAGTGATATACTTGATCATGAATAGTAGTTGTGACTGTGGCTCACATCTTGCTCTGGTTTTACGTCCATTAACAGTTTAAATGCCTTTTATGAGTCAAGGATATGCTTCCCATCTAGTTTTCTTATTAACTGGCAAACAGGCACACATCTCCTAATCACTTGATCAGGACAATATTTAAATAAGTATGGATCATTCTAAAAAAATTTCTTTACCTCAGCTAAAAATTTTGTTTTATCTTGGTTACTCCAATGGCTTGGCATATGACTAGTAACAAGATAATTTACAATATCAGCAAACCAAGGTAACTGTGATATGGACATGAGTTGTTCATCAGAAAAAGTCTCTTTGATAGGATAATCCTTATCAACAGATTCCACTATTAGTCTAGACAAATGGTCAGCCACAACATTTTTAAAACCTTTCTTATCATGAATTTCAAGGTCAAACTCTTGTATTAACAAAATCCATTGAATCAAGTGAGGCTTAGCATCTTTTTTTGGCAAAAGGTATTTCAATGAAGCATGATCTATATAGATAAAGACTTTGGATCCAACAAGATAAGATCTAAATTTGTCCAAGGCAAACACTACAGCAAGCAACTCTTTCTTAGTTTTTGAATAATTAAGTTGTGCATCAGTAAGAGTTTTACTTGCATCATAGATCACGATAGGTAGCTTATTGACTCGTTGTCCTAAAACAGCATCAAGGGCATAATTAGAGGCATTACACATGATCTCGAAGGGAATACTCCAATTAGGTGGTCTAATGATGGGTGCAGATATCAACAAGATTTTAAGCTTTTCAAAGGCTTGAAGGCATTCATTATCAAAGATAAAAGGTGTTTCTTTCGCAAGTAAGTTACACAAAGGCTGAGAGATTTTGCTAAAATCTTTGATGAATCTATGGTAGAAACCAACATGACCTAAAAAGGAATGAATTTCTTTTATAGTGTGTGGTGGAGGAAGGCTAGAGATTAAGTCTATCTTTGCTTTATCTACCTCAATTCCTTGTTGTGACACTACATGACCCAGAACAATTCCTTTTTTAACCATGAAATGGCATTTTTCCCAATTGAACACAAGATTTTTCTCTTTACATCTAATCAAAACCAAGGTCAAGTGATGCAAACATTCATCAAAACTAGAACTAAAGACAGAAAAATCATCCATGAATATCTCAAGAAAATGCTCAACCATATCAAAAAAAATACTTATCATGCATCGTTGAAATGTAGCAGGTGCATTGCATAACCCAAAAGGCATGCGTCGATAGGCAAAGGTTCCAAAAGGACAAGTGAAAGTGGTTTTCTCTTGATCCTCAGGTGCAATTGGGATTTGATTATATCTAAAGTAACCATCAAGAAAATAATAGTATGCATGACTAGATAATCTCTTAAGCATTTGATCAATAAAAGGAGTGGGAAATGATCTTTCCTTATGACAACATTCAACTTCCTATAATCAATACAAACACGCCATCCAGTTTGGATTCAAGTGGGAATTAGTTCATTTTCTTCATTTTTCACTATTATTATGCCAGATTTCTTTGAAACTAACTGCACAGGACTCACCCATGAACTATTAGAAATAGGGTAAATGACACCTACATCTAAAAGTTTTATTACCTCAGCTCTAACAACTTCTTTCATATTGGGATTTAGTCATTTTGGAATTCACGGCTTGGTTTAACATTGTCTTCTAAATGAATTCTATGCATGCAAATTGAAGGACTAATACCCTTAATGTCTGAAATTGTCCACCCTATTGCTTCTTTATGATCTTTCAAAACATCAATCAGTTTGTTTTCTTGTTCAACCTCTAAATCAGATGCTATGATAATGGGTAAAGTTTCTGATGGTCCTAAAAATGAATATTTCAATGACTCAGGCAATGGTTTCAAGTCTAACTTTTGTGATTCAGGAATTGACTCTTTAGATTCTGTGGGAAATAGAGGTTCAATTTTGGCTTTCCATTTGTTTGTATCCATTAGTGGAACAGATTCTAGTAAAGAATTTACCTCACTAATTGAATTTTCAATATCTAAGTCCATGCCAAATTGAGTTAAACATTTCTCAAATGGATTATTTTTATTCATTTTCAAAAAACAATTATTGATCACTCTTTCAATCATGTTAACTTCACACAAATCATCATTGTTGATTGGTTGACGAGAAACATTAAACACATTAAGTTCAATAGTCATATTACCAAATGATAATTTCAAAACACCACTTCAACAATTGATAATTGCATTGGATGTGGCCAAAAATGGTCTTCCTAAGATGATAGCAATTTGATCCTTTGTGTTTTCAATAGGCTGAGTATCAAGAACAATGAAATCCACTAGAAAGTAAAACTTATCAACTTTGACCAAAACATCTTCTATGAAACCTCTAGGAATTTTGATAGACCTATTAGCTAATTGGAGTATCACAGTTGTGGGTTTCAATTCACCTAACCCAAGTTGCTAATAAATAGAATATGGTGACAGATTCACACTTGCTCCTAAATCAAGTAAAGCTTAATTGATTTCATGATTACCAATGGTACAAGAAATTGTTAGACAACCGGAATCCTTATACTTAATAGGAGTTTTATGTTGGAGTATGGAACTCACATATTCAGTCAAGAATGCCTTTTTAGGAACATTTGTTTTCCTTTTTACCGTACAAAGCTCTTTCAAAAATTTGGCATAAGCAGGTACTTGTTTTATAGCATCAAGAAGAGGGATGTTAATGCTAACTTGTTTAAACACCTCTATAATGTCACTATATTGGGTACCTTTCTCTTTTAAGGAGCTTTTGGAACATAAGGCAGTGATTGATTGTCTTTTTCAACTGAGTCTTTGGATGATGAAATTTCAAGATGACCCTTTTGACTCTCTTTTTGAGGTTCAGGTGTATAATCAGGTTGACTATGCATTTTCCAGACCTAATAGTAGTTATAGATTTAACTTCTTCATTAGAACTTGATGAATCTACCTCATATTGACCTTTTGGATTTGGAACAGGTTGACTGGGAAATTTTCTTTTTTCCCTTTGAGCTACAGCAGTTGCAAGTTGGCCTAATTGTGTTTCAAGTTTTTGAATGGATTGAGAATTTGATTGCAAAACTTGTTGGGTTAATTGCATGAACTGTTGTAAAGTATCTTCTAAAGAAGGTTTCTTCTGCAATGGAGCAGAGAATTGGGAAGCATTTTGAGGATATGGTGGATTTGAATGACCAATGTGCTGATTGGACATATTATATTGATGACATTGATTCATTGGAGGCTGGTTCAGCCTCCATTAAAAATTTGGATGATTTCACCAATTTGGATTATATGTGGGGGCATATGGGCTATCAGATGATTTTCCATAAGAATGGAGTGCATTTGCTTGTTCAGAGAATGCTTCCTAGTAATTTGGCATTGATGAACAAAATTGAGCTGTATGAGATGTACTAGAACATAAGGCACACAACTCACTCTTAGTGTTTGTTTGAGAATTCATGGATTGACTTAACATTAAGGCTTCCACTTTTCTAGAAAAACTAGCTAAAGTAATTTTCAAATCACT
Source organism: Reutealis trisperma (assembly GCA_947687605.1). Lineage (NCBI taxonomy): Eukaryota > Viridiplantae > Streptophyta > Magnoliopsida > Malpighiales > Euphorbiaceae > Reutealis > Reutealis trisperma. The sequence goes on from CANTUT010000868.1 coordinate 113,427, forward strand.
TTCGTCTCTCTCTTTTATCTCATAAATGCCTCCTCTCTTGGTTACATGAGTGAATTTGGCTCTCGGATCTAAATAATTTCATTGCTGAGAATTTACAGCTAATGTTTCAAGTGAATCCCAAGCTTGACTACTTTGCAAATGCAAGAATTTTCTACCATGCATGGATTGAATCATTTGACGATTTAATGGAATTAAACCATCATAAAAATATTTTACCAATCTCCAAATTTCAAAACCATGATAGGGACACTTTAAGATCAAATCATTAAACCTTTCCCAACACTCATAAAATTCTTCTCCCTCTTTTTGGTAGAATTCAAAAATTTCTCTCCTAAGACTATCAGTTTTGGACATGGGAAAGAATTTTGACAAAAATTTATTAACTAGTTGATCCTAACTAGTAATTGTTCTTGCTTGAAGGGAATTTAACCAAGCTTTTGCTTTATCTTTTAGTGAAAATGGAAATAGCCTTAACCTCACTGAATCATCACAAAAATTTTGGAAGCAAAATGTGGAACAAATATCCAAGAATTCTTTAACGTGCATGTATGGATCTTCTCTCTCTAAACCATAAAAAGATGGTAACAATTGAATTATGGCTAGTTTAAGCTCAAAATAAGTTGCATTAGTTTCAAGTAAAACTATGCAAGAGGGAGAATTGGCAGTGATAGGAGAAAAATATTCTAAAAGAGTTTTTTCTCTTTCAACATAGACATCATTATCTCTTGGATTTTCCATATTTTCATGATTTATTTCACCTCCAGACATTTTTCTTGATGATTCAATTTTAATATCACTTAAAGATAAATTTTTTTTTAACCAAACGACACTTTGAATCACATTCCCAAGCTAGTATAAACTTAATAAAATTAAATTAACTTATTTCAATACCAACTATAAAATGAAACAAACGAAAATAAAACTAAAAATATTAATAATGAGAATACAGCAAAAATAAAATAAAATAAAATTTCTCTTTCAAAGTGTATAAAAATGAAAAATATGCGACTAATAAAGCTTCCAGGAAAAATTGAGGAGTCATAATGGACCACTTAAGTCTCAGTTTTCTTAGGTAGATGAATAATTGGGCTTTTTAACAGAGCTTATTAAATTGTGCATTTAATCACACTTATAAACCAAAAGAGAAAGAAAAATAAAATAAACAATGCGAATCAACTTTAAAAAATAAAAATAAAAATTCAAATAATTCAACGTAACATAAAAAAAAATATTTAACTCTAATTTTTTTTAAACAATAAAGATCCTAGAAATAAAAAGAAATAATTAAAAAAATATAAATATATATAAACGTGGAACTTTATGACCCAAACCTAAAATAATAATAATAATAATATTGAAAATAAAAAAAAATTTTGCAGAAAAATAAATTAATTATCTATAGTAACTAACTAACCATGCAAGAAAAATATGAAACTATGCAAAACAAGTGAATAGTAATCCAGTTGCTGTAGTAACCTAATTGAAATTTTCTGTACTATTCCAACTCAACTCAACTCAGTACTATTGAAACTGATTTTTTTTTTAAAATATGCAAAAATTAACAAGAAAATTTTTACAACAAAAACTAATATTATTTTATGACTAAAAATAAAAAAAATAATATAAAATAAAATAAAAAATTCACAATGAGTAAGATTTAACAAGTAGAAGAATTAAACAAACCTTGATCTAATGATCTTTCTTCTTTCTTTTCAATGTCTCTCAGTAACGGCGCGAAAAACTTGTTGTGAAATTTTATTTATACTCGCAAGTGCACAAATCACTAATTCTGTAGATAAGTGGTAACGAGATCGTTCCCACGGAAAGAGCTATGAAAATAATTATAGAAAATCTTAATTAAATCACATTAATTTAATTCTAACCTAGTTCCAAATAATTTTTTTTTATTAGATAATGATAAAGAGATGTAAAGTATAAATATCAAAATAATACAATTAAAGGTAATTGAATTTGTGAAATAAAATTCAGATAAAATATTACCAAGGTTTTAGAATTTACCTATGTTTAATTAATAATTTTTATAATGTATTGATTCTAATTTTTTAGAAGATAGTTTAGAAATCAATCTTTTTATCTTCTATTGATTTTATCACTAAGTTCAATTTTATTAAATTCTCAAATAGATTTTGCTTCACTTCAAAAGTGTAATTTCTAAGCATTATATGTATACAATTTAAAGGAAAACACATAATCAAATAAAATTACTTTTCTTTCAATAAAAACTAAGTATAGATAATTTTCCTAACAATAAAAAATACATGATAGAATTGATAAAAGAATATTATCAAATGAAACCAAAATCATAAACATTAAATTGCAAAATATTTAGAATCAATACATAATAGAAATTAATAATCTAACATGATTTCATCATCCACCTTAGTAAAATTAAAACTTAGAAAGACATAATTAAAACAACAAAATAAACAAAAGAACCAATTTTAGCAATTTGGATCCTTAATCTTGAAATCTCAACTTCTTCCTTATTTTCTCAATTCTTTCTCTCACATCACTCTTTTGCTAAGCCATTTCCCTTCTATTTGTAAGCATGAATGGCTAGATGGCAAGTTGATGAAGAAACCAATTTTCAAATGATTTTTCTTCTTTAGCATCAAATATATGACTTTGATCTTTGAATTCTTGGTTTTCCTTAGTTTGAATGCATAAGGATGATTGGTGATGACTTAAATTTTTGCAAATTTTCTTCTTTAGCATCAAATGTATGACTTTGATATTTGAATCCTTTGTTTTCCTTGGTTGGCTTGCATAAGAATGGTTGGTGAGCCCTTTAGTCTCCATTGCACATTTGAAGATGGTGTCATTTTTCAAAAGAAAAGAAAACTGCTTAGTTGATTTTATTGAAAAATTATTTCTTTCACAAAATTTATTATTATTATTATTATTATTATTATTATTATTATTATTATTATTATTTATGCAAGTAAAATACTATAATTTTACTCAATTTTCAAGCTTTCACCATTTTATTTCCTATTTCATAAAAATATCATAAAATAAAAATATTTATTTAATAAATGAACAATAAAAAATAAATTTAAGGGCTATTAATATGTATTAAATTATGCTCATCAGAAGCAAACCCTTGATTAACCCTATTTAAATGCTGCCATGCTTTAGAATCTGAATAGTGCTGCATCAAAACCTTTTCCTCCTCATACTTTGGCATGCCATCTCATATGCTTTGTAGTTGTTTCAGAAGCATACAATCTCTGCAGCCTTAGAGTCAGAGGAAAGTAAAACATTATCGTAAATGGAATATCTTTTTTTTTTTTTTTTATGTACTAGCATGTAATACCTAAGGTTTCCTTAACCATTAAAGTAACAATGGCGATATATGATATTGATTTCAATAAGTATTGTGATGATGAAATTAAATTGAAATCAAAAGGGATTTAATGTGACTAAATGACCTACTTGCTCGAATTGTGACATTAAGATGTTCATGTACTATACTATCCAAGGATTTTCTAGCATATTAAGAACCATAAGAATATTATAAGAAGTGATTTTAATGAACAAAGTTACAATGAAAGAAAAATGAAGTCAACTTGATAAACATTCTAATAGTAAACCGAAAATCAAACTAAGTTTGACTTAACATGACCAAGTAAATAATTTTCTTGTGATATGATACTAAAGTGCTAATGAGTGAGTATGAACATAATACCTAAACATCTCCTAAGTCATTTGAGATAATAATAGTAATATAAGAAGTTGATTTTAATCAAAACTACAACAATAAATAGAAGTCAAACTTAGTTTGACCTAATAAGCATACATGATTTACTTATTTGAATAATACTATTAAAGGGCTAGTAAATGTGCATTATAAAGTGAATAAAATTTATCTAGCAATGTTTAGAGTGTATAGTTAAATTAGAAAATAAAAATATATACATCAAAGTGAAAGCAAAAAAAAAAAAAATGAAAAATCTATTAAGTTACTAAGTATGAAATGTGCATATATGGATTTGTTAATGGGATTTTGGATTCTAAGACGCAAGCCCAATAGATGGTTGGCGTACAAGGCCCATGGATGAATAAACATAAAATTTTTCTAGAGGTAGAAATGGTTAGCCAAGACAAAACTGATGGAGGAAGAGCTAGCTACCAAATTTGACTTGGAAGCCACCAATTTTTACTAAGACAAATCCTTTTTCAACTTGAATTCTCACTTCTCCTACACCAAAGTCCACATTCATTTTTGCTCTTTCAACACAATATAATCAACATCATCAACTTGGGTAAGATCCTAGCCATCCATTGTGATTAAATCACCATCATCCATTCTTTCATATATAAATGGAAAAGATGTTTATTTCTCACTTACTTGTAAGTTGCAACCGCAACCTTAGAATCATGCCTATAATCAGTAGGTCACAATCTCAATAAAAAAGTTGTAACTACTATTTAAATAAAACCAAAAGCTTGAAAAAAATTCATGGAGACACAGTAGCGTTTGTAGTGGGCATCACGACTGCTATTTAAAACACGAAAGGCAAATCACAACTATGATTTAAGCATTATAACCATGACATTCATAAAGTAAAAACCATTCCAATGGATACATAAGTAGTGAATGAAAATCTGTCGTATGTCACTAGCCGTTTGAGACATTAAAAGATCATAATTGCGATTCAGCAGTCTCTACCTAAAATGAAGATATTATGATTCATCTCTAATAGTACATTAAATGTAGATCTTCTATCTGTTAGGGAGAGATTTGGCCATGAATTATTTATAACGGCCATTTGATAAAGAGAAGTTATAAATACTCCCTCTAAAGGCCTTAAATTAAGTTCAACAACCCCCTAAGTAACCAAACTCTTGTAAATTTATTTCTTAAGCTTTGTTCCTTAATTTTATACATTTTAATTATTTTAAGACTTTTTATTACTCAAGAATTGTGTGTTAGCTTTGTAAAATACTTGTTAGATTGGAAGTGAGCCTAGACAAACTCTTATTTGGGTTTAAGTGTGAGCCTTAGGAAAATACTTGTAAGGTTTAGTCTGAGTCTAAGCACTAAGTTGAGAGTGAACTTGTGAAAAGTATATTGTAAAGACTAGCTATAGTGGAAATACCCAATTGAAGTTGGAGAGTGGATGTAGGGTTTGTTATACTCGAAAAACTATAAGTTGTTTGTATTCTTCTTCTTTATCCTTATATCTTAAACTAAAATTTCAATTTACCACTAAATCAACCACCCTTCTTAGTGCCTAAGGGATAACAAGTGTTATTAAAGTTTGGACTCATATCCAAGAGCTTAATTGCATGAGAAAATATCAACTATGGCTAATAAAAGGACCAATCACCTTAAGTCTCATTTTAATGGCATCGATTATGCATATTGGAATCATCAAATGGAGGTATATCTTGATAGTGATCTCATTGATATATAGAATAGTGTACTAGAAGAATAAAAGCCTCCATAAAAATTGTTTAATATGTAAAAGAATCCATCCCAAGGAAAGAATGGGTAGATGCTTAAAGAAAAACAAATGGTAAAAATAATAAAGCTCTGGCCATTCTTTTGAGCTCTCTATTAAGAGAAGAGTGTAGGAGACTTCAATATTATGCAAGTGTTCATAGCATTTAGAAGACATTGGAGAACTAACATGAATGCAACAAATAAGTAAAATCTAACAAGATGTAAATGCTTGTCTATGAGTGTGAACTCTTTCATTTCAAACCTAATGAGAATGAAATAGATATGACCAATCAATTTCTTGTAATTTTGACAAGTTCGAAGAAATTTGGAAAGGTCTACTCTTTGGAAGATGTCAACAACAAAATCCTTAGAGCCCTTCCATAAAAGAACTTTAAGGTTAGGGTGGCTTCCATTGAGGAAACAAATGATCTTAGCAAGCATCTTATGAATGTCCTCATTGAAAAGCTACTTACTTATGAGATGATATTGACAAGGAAGAAGTCCAAGGTGAGAAAAAGAAAACCATTGCTCTTAAATGCTCCACTAAATATGAACATGATAGTGAAAGTAAAAGTGACTTAAATGAGAGTGATGATGAAGATGAAGAGTTAGCTAGGCTATCTAGAAGAGTGAAGGAGATAATTAAGAGAAGATAAAAAGAAAAGAAACAATTTAAGAAGTCTTCTTACAACTCCAACTCTAATTCCAACAAAGGGAGGAAGAATAAAGTGACATGTTGAGTATGGGAAGCAAGGTCATATTAAAACAAAGTTTCCTAAGAACAAGAAGAAGAGGAAGTGGGACAAGGAGAAGAAGAAAGGCTTTAAAACTATATGGGATAAAGACTTTTCCAATGATGAAGAAGAAGATGAAGTTACAATTTTATGCTTCATGGCTTTGGAAGACTCTTCAAATGAGGTATGCTTTGCTTCTCATTCTTATGATGATATTGATGATTATGTTGATGATGATGTGGTTGTTGATGAGTTTATGGAGGCTATGGCCTTAAAATGTGAAAAATATTTTTCAAAAATGAAATTTTACAAAGAAAAATGTTCAAAACTTGAGGAGAACTTTAGAGATCTTGAGCAATTTATTTTAAGTTTAAAATTTTCAATTGTTAAACTCAAAATTCTTTGAATAAAGTTTCTTCAAAAAATTCCTCATTTGAATCTCTATACAAAGAAAATAATTCTTTGAAATTAGAGGATTAAAAATTAAGAACTTTTATTCCTAAATTTTACAAAGTAAAGGAATCTTTGGATACACTCATTGTATCTCAAAAGCCACCACTTGTGAGACATGGTCTTGGCTTGATGATTCATCAACTTCCATATCCTCCCCTCCATCATTTATCAATGCCTCTACTCCTTAAACATCTAATATTGAGGTAGTCAACAAGGAGGCTAAAGCACACACAAAACTTTCCAATCCTAAAAGGATTATGAAAGGTTCTCAAGGCTCAAGAGTTAAGCTTTAAAGAGCTAATCATGCATTCATTCATCAAAAGAGACATGTTAAAAAACATTCATAATTACAACATTATACTATGAACCCTTAATTTTACACCTTCTAGTTTGCATTTGAACCTTATCAGCACTTAGACTCGGTAAATAAACCTCTAGAAGTTGAAAAATCTCAAAATGGAAAAATCAAAACATGTCTTTTTGACATTAAAACACATTCAAATCATCCAAGACTGAGTAACGAATACAATGCAACTGGAATAATGGAAAATGGGTGTAAATGGGTGAAAATGGATGAGAAGGTGAAAATGGGCCTATTGTTGTAAAGTTGTGTGGCATTGTTGTAGAGCCTTATGCGGTAACTCTTGCGAATTTTACTATTTTTTATGATCTCATATCAAAACTTTAGTGTTTCCCTCCTCTAATCTTCTCCTTATATATAGAGGATCTTTCCACACTTCAAATCATCAACTTTGGGAGCTTGAAAGCCTTTGTATCAAGCAAATCACTCTAGTTCTAAAGTTTTTCTTTTCTTTCGCTTTACATTTGCTCCTTGCTTTGCAAAGCGAGTTGGGGTGTTTCTCCTTGATTCCTACTTGACAAGTCAAAGGCTTTTTACCTACCTGTTTGAGGCAAGTCTATTGCCCAAGGTTAGTGTCTACCATCCGAGACTAGCCACCGTCCATCATCCGAGGCAAGCTACTGCCCACCATCTGAGGCAAGTCACCGCTTGCTTTTAAGGTAAGTTTCTTTCCCTTTTCTTTATTTTATTTATTGTCTCCCTCCTTGGGATTTATGTTCTAAGGCTCCTTGCCTAATTCTTGATTCGCTAGGGTAGTTAATTAGAATCTCACTTAATTAAATCCACTTGGTAGTTAAGACTTATTTAACTCTACTTGGTAGTTAATTGATTAAATCAATCAACTCAACCCCTTTTTTATCAATCAATCAAAACATGATAAAATGGCTAGGGTAAACTAACCCCTTTGTAAGAAGGGAGAATTGCGTGGGTTCTGATTCCCATTGAAAGGGATATGCAAGCATGCTTGGTTTAAGCATTAAATCCAATTAAAATTAACCAGCTCTCTCCCCTATCACCTTCTTCACTTGCTTTTATTTTATTTTCTTTTTTACTTTGTTATAAAGCTTAATTTGTGGAATGTATGACTTCCCTATAACCTATAAGGGCTAAAGGAGGTATCCCCTAAGTTTGAGATTTTTTATTATAATGTTAACTTTCTTTTGAACTTTACTTGTGTATTTACTTTATTATTGAATGGATGAGTTGAATGATCATGCATATTATAAATTATTCATGCATCCTAGATTGTTCATGAAACATATTTTAAGTCACTCTTATATTAATTGGCAAACCTTATTTTATTAAAGTAAACCAAAAACCTAGTCCCCGGATCCTCTTTGGGTAATAATTGGAGTCAAATGTGTTTTCTCCTTATATTTTTCCAAATAAAAATAAACTAAGGTGGCGACACTAAGAAATAATTTTTAAATCTATCAAAGATAAGCCCGAGGGCTTCCCCATGAGTTCTTTCCAAATAAGCATTTTGATTTCCTTTAGCGAATCAGACCAATGCTAGGGTGAGGCCTCATAGATGGTGACTCCATTAGAGAATAATTTTTTAAAAAGAAATAACCAGACTAATAATTGGTTTAAAAAGAGTTTGGCCTTTTAATAAAATTATGACTTTGCATGCATCACTGTGAAGCCTCGCCTGAGCACCAGGTCCGATCCGCTAGAGGGGATAAAAAATGCCCATTTGGGAGAAACATCACGATTAGAACTCGCTATGAGTTCAAAAAATTGAATTTTGTAAGTTGTAATTTGCAAAGAGAGTCACCACTTTAATTTTGTTTATTTTAGTTGGGAAAATTAAAGGAAAACCCAATTTAATTGACTCCAAAATTATACCATTTATCCCAAGGAAAAGCACTAATCCTTGAATGACCAAAGAGGGCTCGGGGATTAGGTTTTGGTTAAAACAATACAAAAAAAAAATTAGTTTAGCTTAAATACAAAATAGCTTTTATAAAAAAAAGTTTTTATGTATGCATGAATAGATATAATATGATGTATGAAACAAATATTACTCGTGAAATACATGACAAATATAAGATAATGATAATCACAAGATGCAAAAACATAAGGGAGAAACTACTTAAAACTATTACAAGTCAAAATATCAAAATCAAGGGATCTTTCCTCTAGCCCTTATAGGTTCTAGGAAAAGTACACATTCTTAAAATAATCTAAACAACTAAAATAAGAAAGAGAGTATTAAAATAATTACAATAAAAAAAGAATTAAAATTTCAATTTTTATTTAAGAAAAATAATTTCAATTCTAAACTATGTGAAGAAGGTGATACAGAGAAGAAGTTATTAATTTTAGCAGAGTTGGATGCCTTCAAATGGGAATCAAACCCCACGCAGTTCTTCCTTCTTATGAATGAGGGTTTTTTAAGTCATTGCCTTTGTTATCATATTTTGATTGATTTTAAAGGGCTTTAGAGATTTGTTAATTAGGTCAGATTTTAATTAACAAAAATTAAATCTTTTCAGATTTAGATCTTGAAATTGAAATTGAAAAGGAAAAGGAAAGTGCTTTTACCTTTGGCTTACGTCAGTGAGGAACGTAGGGAGCAAGCTTGGCACTGGATCTAAGTTCCACCTTGGCTTTAGGATATCACGAGTACTCCTTTTGGAAGAAGGACTCTTGAATAACGTGAACTCTTGGATAACACCTTTTCTTGAGAACCATGAATTCCCTTTGAAAGAAAATGGCTTGAACCGAACCTTTTCTTGATTAGGAAGCTTAAGAATAGAACTTGAGATTATTAGGAGGCTTGTGAATGGGGTTTTGAGATGATTAGAAAACTTATGAATGGGGTTTTATGTGATGGAAGAGGTTTTTGGAATGAGATTTTAGAGATTTGAAGGTTTAGGAAGAGGGTTTTGATGATTGAAAATCTTAGAAATAGAGTTTAGAAAGCTTTATGGAGAGTATAGAAACATGTAATTATGTGTCTTGTTATTTGTCATGGGCAAGGTATTTATAGGGGGAGTTTGGGGCTAAAAATTCACAGTTTCCGGGTAGAATTCTGAAAGGGTATGGTTGCGATAACTGAGGAGTGGGCTGTGGCAACCGCAGAGGGCTTTACAGTTGCCGTAGTGACGACTGCGGTAGCCAATTGGATACTATAGGGGCCTCTGCGGTAATCACAGCTGGCTACGAGTAACCGCAGCGGGCCTGCGGGTTACCGCATTCCATTTTTCGGCCCATTCTTCTCTATCTTTGATCCGATTTGAGCCCAGTCTAATTCTATGCATTCATGGTCAAATGCTAGTCATTTGGAGGTGCAAAATAGAGGGTTCACAACTACCTCCCTTATCAAATTCGGCCAAACATGAGGCCGGGTTGGATAAGTGTGAACCGGGGGAATTTTGGAAGTTTTCAGATGACTGAAGATCTTAGTCAGCTTCAAGATTTATATTGAGGTGCCATGTCTATTTCTAGGCTTTTCTAAATTTGTTTGGACTATTTTCCAATTTCTCTAGACATTTTGAATTTCTAAGCTTTCTATAATTATGGAAGATTCTGGACTCCAATTGAGTTGCTTTCTGTTCTGAGGCACAAAGTCTTGTGGATATGTTTGTTTAGATGAAACTCTGACTTGAAATGAACTTGTTATAGCAAAATCTGGTAGCTTAGCTATGCGAACTGAAAGGAAATGATGAGGTAGGGCCCTCAGTTCCTTCTATAAATACCCTTCCCTTCTTCATTCATCTTCAACACTTTCCATTTCATCTTTCTCTCTCTACTTTAGACTCTATCTCTCTAAAACTCTTTCATCAAGATGGCTTCCTCTAGTTCAAGGAATGTGAGAAGCTACTTGGCACCCCGAAGTGATGCGAATCCTGAGGTTCTGCTGCAGGAGCCCAGAGATAATGCAAGCTTTATTAGCAGTATGGAGGTATTTATTTTCTTTCCTGCACTTGGGTTAGTTCTATACAAGCAATAATATAATGCAGTTTGGTTCATTATGCAGTGATTCTTCTTCTTCTTCTTTTTTTTTTTTTTTTTTTTGCAATGATACTTTATGATAATTAAGAAAAATAAAATAAAAGATAAATAAAATAGAAAAAAGTGAAGAAAAGTCTAGTTTCTTATGCATGCAAAAATTTATTTTCTGTGTATTTCATGTGAAGTCATGTGATCTGAGATTGAGAGGAGATAGAGGTAACCTGGTGAGGGTTGCTACTTACCTGAATTGCCATCCAGATGCATAAGCTATGATTGAGCCTTCTAGTTTGCTTAGTCTGCTAGACTTGGAGTGTTCTCATGAGGGTGATCGCGCCTTATTGAGGGCTTTGGCAGAGAGGTGGTGGGACATCACCAATACTTTCCATTTTCCATATGGGGAGTTGATGGTGACTCCTATGGATCTCCATTTGCTTGTTGGTTTGCCTTTTGTTGTTGGGCTTTAGACTTTTATGGCTCCTGGACCTCACTAGATAGTCAGAGGATGATTGAGCTATTGGGTTTTGACCCTCCTCGCACTAATGTTCATGTGTTGAGAGTTTGGCTTTAGAACCAAATTGGCAATTTAGATCAATATGGGGGCTATACCACTAAGCAGGCAGCTCGTTTGTGCCTTATGATGATTTTGGGTTGCTTCATCTCTCACACGAGGAGAGACATCATTGATTTCAGCATCTTGACTTCATTGGAGGACCTGACCCAGATTTCTGAGTATGATTGGGGAGGTGCTACTTTGTGTGTGATGTATAGGGAGATGTTTGATCTCTCCCGAAACACTTTCTCCAGCTTAGGTGGTACCCATGTTATTTAGGAGGTGAGCATGTGCTCTTTTCTCATTTTTACTTTCTGTATTACACTTCATTGTTATCTTGACTAACTGCTATCTATTTTGCAGTACTGGGCTTATGAATACTTTACTCAGGTATCTCCATTCTTGAGAAATTTGGTTCTTAACAAAGTGCCCTAGGGGTACTTATGGAGTTATAGTAACCGCAGTCGCTTTGACAGGATGGGTTTTGCTGGTTACCGGACCCATTTTAGCCAGTTGGGTGTGCACCAAGTATTTGTCTTGCTAGTTGGCTTTCTGTTACTTTTAATTACTTCAGACTTACTCTCTATTTTTTAGGTCCGGTGGAATGCCTATCAGGATTGCTTGCCACCATCAGTGATGGAATGGATGGGTTCTAACTACGTGCTTTCCTCATATAGACTACTTGTCTGCTTTAGGGATGAGAGAAGATATTACATTGGGAAAAGAGTCAGAGGGCAGACTACTGGTGATAGGGTTGTGTTTTTACCTCCGCCAGCTGATATGAGACATGGATAAAGGATTGTAGATGATGAGGCATTATTGGCAGGCCTCCCTTGTGATCATTTCTTGGATTATGATGCAGATTATGATTACTTCTGCCAGGCTTTCTTGATGACTGCTACTATTCTTAGGAGGGATTTTGTTTATGATCCTAGGAGATCGACTGCTGGTTCCACTCAGACACCTTTGGTCAGGGATCCTTCAAACAAAGCGGGGCCTTCTAGGGTTACTCCTCCCCTACTACTGTTGTTCCTTACCCTGGAGTAGCTTCAGGATCATATGGTGGTGACATTTTGCATTAGAGTCTATGGCTTCTACACATTGTCAGTACTTTTCTATTGAGTAAGGGCAGCTGGTTGAGTATGATTTTTCTATCGTGGCGTCATTTAGATGGCTTGAGGTTCTAGCCGATACTTCTGAGGTAGGTTATCCTAATTCTGCCATGACTTTAGATTCTTGCTCAATTGCTTGACTTTTTTTATCTTATAGGTGCCTATGGATTAGACTCATGAGGCCTAGAGAGTGATGGGTCATCTGACTATTGCTCTATCATCTGCTTTGACCCGAGTAGAGCTGGGAGGTAGTAGAGATGCTGGTATAGGTAGAGGTGCTAGTGGTGATGAGTCTCCACGTGAATGGAGGAGGGAAAGGCACAGACACTTTTAGATACTTTATTTTCCTTCCTTTGAGTTGTTAGTCTTATGAATGATATGTATGGATGTAATGGATGTTCTTCCTACTGTAATGTTATGACATGTATAGATGTTTTATAAAATGTGATGCTATGATATGTATGGACATGATGTCATGAACAGCTTTACTTGTTATGAGATGTACTTCTATCCTGATCATATATGTGTAATATGCATGAATGCAGTTCCTAAATTTAATTGAAATAGGGCCCCCACCTTTTTCTTTTTTATTTTTAGCTAAGAAGCCTTACCGTAGCTTTGAATTTACAGAATGGAGATGAAAAAAATGTTGTGGCAACACAGAGGATATTGCAATTGCCATAAAAGGGGCTATAGCAACTGCAAGTGCCCTTGCGGTAGCCAAAATGGCTGCCACAGAGGGGTTGCGACAACCGCAAGGAGGGCTGCTGGGTTTGGTAACCACAGTGGGTTCCATCCTTGATGCTGATTTTCTTGGTTTTCTGCTATTTATAGGCTCTTCCACCTCTTAAAACTTCATTCCATTGACCCTTGAACACTGTTCAATACTTTTAAGCATCTTGCTTTGCTCTTTTCTCAAAATTTTTGTTTAAAACTTTTTTCTCAATATAGCCTTATTTCAGTCATGTGATGTTCTTATGGTGCAAGAATCTTACTAAAGTAGAGAGAATAAATTTAGGAAGATATGGAGTAAGCGCCATGCCCACTTTGAGAGGAGTGAAAATTGACTAGGATTTTTTGCACGCCTGTATATGCTTTTGGGATCCTGTTGCCCATGTCTTCAGGTATAGGGCAAGTATGGAAGAAATGTGTCCTACTTTCGAGGAATTTTCTGTGTTGCTCGTGTCTAACCCTGAGGCTCTTTTGGCTACTCCTGTTGAGAGAGTGGGATATTTCAACTCCTTTAGAAGACTTTTGGATCTTAATGAGGAAGTGGCTAGTCCTATGGTGGTGGAGGATTGGGTGGATTTAACTGCTGTAGTTGCAGAATTTCATGATCCCAAAGGCTTTGAGGATGATAAGTGGTTTCATTTAAGGATGCAGGCTCTCTCTTTTTGTCTGTCTACTGGATATATCTTTGTGAGCCCTACTAGTTGGGGTGATGTTAGGGTTGCTAATTTGATTCCTCAGATGGAAGAGGGAAGATCTATTGCTACCATTATACTTGCTGAGACTATTATGAGTCTGGATAGAGCATATGATTCGAGCGATTCGTGGACTATCAGTCCCCTTATCCTTCAGATTTGGTTGAGAGACCATCTTTGGATAGTGGCTCCTCCTATTAAGGTGGATTACTCTACTTCCTGGTATAGGACCCGTACTATTGTGATCAAGAAGGACTCTGAAAGGGAGTGGCTCAAATGGCTTCTTGAGTTAGATTCTGATGAATTACTTTGGAGATGTGAGTGGTATAAGATAAATCGGTTTATGACCATGAGCTTTGGTTACAAGATGGTTTATCTTTTGGGTTTGAGGATGATCACTTTTTATCAGGCTACTAGAGTTATGTGCTAGATGGGCCATAAACAAGGCGTGCCCCCAGACAGTGCTTCATTTGAGTCTGTCCTTATTACCGAGATGGTGGCCTGAGCCATTAGGAATGGATGGGCGAGGGATTTTCTTGCTGTTCGTCCTTCTCATCATTATGACAAGACTTTAGAGTATATCGATTGGTGGATAACAAACTCATGGCGGTTTGAGAAAGCTAGGAGAGCTACGATGATTGAGGAGATAGAGAAGGCTGAAGATAAGAGTCATGATTAACCTTTTTTCCCATTTTTGTTTATTCTTTTTAGGAAGACTTTTTGGCTTGTAAGATTAGTTTGATGGCTTATGTCTTTTATTTGCTTTTTCAATGTTCCAAAAATTAAATAAGACAAATAAGACATCTTGTTCATATTTTTTTTTATTAAGATGCAAATAAGAGCCAAATAAACGTGTAGCACATAATGAAATTTTATTGATGATTTGGACTGAACCCATACGGGTTGCCTACGTATCTCTTTACAATAATTTCATCATCATCATTTTTCTTTTCTTTTATGGAGAATCAGGTCCACGTAGTTCTTGTCTTTACATAGATGCAAATGCAATGCATGAATTACAAGGATGCTTATACAAAATATATCTTAAGCTGATCCATATTGCAAGGGCTTGAAAACTCTATGCCATTCAAATCCATTAAGATAGCTACTCCTCCAGATAGGATCTTCTTTAGCATGAACGAGCCACTCCAATTGGGTCTGAATTTTCCCCTTGGATCATGAACAGGTGCCCTGATTTCCTTTAAAACAAGGTTACCTTCCTGTAGTCCCCTGTCTTTGACCTTTTTGTTGAAATGCCTTGCCAATTTTTGCTGGTAACCCTAAATTCGATACAAGGCATCCATCCTTTTCTCATCCATGGCATTGAGCTATTCATGGTAGCCTTTTATCCATTCTACTTCATCCAACTGACTCTCTTTCATGATCCGTGCTGACTTTATTTCCACCTCGATTGGGAGGACTGCTTCCATTCCATAGACTAGAGAGTATGGTGTAGCACTAGTTAGAGTGCATACTGATGTTCTGTACCCCCAAAAAGCATAAGGTATATGAAGGTGCCAATCTTTATGGTTGTCAGCCGTCTTTTGAAGTATGTTCTTGAGAGTTTTGTTTGGGTTTATGGCTTTTACTGCACCATTTGTCTAAGGCCTGTAAGGAGAAGACCTGTGGTGTTGGATTTTCTCCTTTTTTAGTAGCTGAGTGACTTTTTTTTGGAAGTGGGATCCATTGTCGGTGATTATTTCAAATGGGACTCCATACCTACAAAGGATGTTGGTACGAATAAATTGAGCTACTCGTTTGGAATCTAATACTTGGTAAGGTGCGGCCTCAACCCATTTGGAAAAGTAATCGATTGCCACCAAGATGTATTCATGTTTGCTTGCGGATTTTGGACTTATCTTCCCAATGACATCGAGGCCCCAAGTAGCAAATGGCCAAGGCATGGTGATTGGCGATAAAGGTACAGGAGGTTGCTTATGAAGCTTAGCATAAACTTGGCATTTATGGCATTTTTGCACATACTTTGCACAATCCTCATTAATGGTAAGCCAAAAATATCCTTGGTTCTTGATTTTGTAGGCTAAAGCAATGCCATTTATGTGTGGGCCTTCATCACCGCCATGCATCCATTCAATGATCTATTGGGCTTCTTCTTCAGCGACACATCTTAAGTGGATATTATCCCAAGTCTGTTTGTAGAGCACATCCCCATTTGGAATGAATCCCTTGGATAACTGTCTTAAAGTCCTCTTTTTTGTTTTAGAGGCCCCTTTAGGATAAAGCCCATTCTTGATACAATTGAGAATATCCCAAAACCATGGTTTGCTATCGACGGCTTGTATATTCAGGCAATGAGTTATGCACCCTGGTTCATGCTTGACTTTGATTGTGATTGGTCTGATTATGAAGCCATTACTTATGTCAAGCATCGAGGCGAGTGTCACTAATGCATCAGCGAATCTATTCTTTGTCCTTGGGAGATAATGGAAGGATAATTCATAAAAGTTGGTTGCTAATTCATCTAGGCATTTATGGTAAGGAACCAAATGCTCTTATTTGATTTTCAATTTTCCCAAAGCTTGGAACACTATCATATTTGAGTCCCCATAAATCTTGAGGTGCTTGATTCAATGCTTTATTGCCACTTCAAGGCCACAAATGCATGCCTTGTACTCTGCCTCATTATTTGTTACTTTGAAGCTTAGCTTGATGGCTACTGGTATGTTTTCCCCATTTGGTGTAATGAACACAATGCCAACACCATACCCTTTGTTATTTGATGCCTCGTCAAAGTAAAGTTTCCAAACTTCATTGCCAATCATTAGGATATCCTCATTGGGGAATTTAAGTTCAGTCCATTCATCATCTATTGGGGTTGCAACTAATTGGTCTGCTACTATGCTTCCTTTGATTGCTTTGCACTGCACATATTTGAGATCATATGCTGCCAACACTGCCATCCATCTTGCCATCTTGCTGTCAAGAACTGGTTTTTCCATAAGGGATTTCAAAGGGCTCTTGTCAACAAGGATATGAGTTGTGTAGGAACTAAGATAGTGTTGTAGTTTGTGGCAAACCCACACAAAGGCAAGGCACAACTTTTCTATATAGCCATATTTGAGTTCATAGGACAACATTCTTTTGCTCAAGTGGTAGATGGCATTTTCCTTATTAGAGTTAGGGGCATTCTAGGTGAGTATTGCCCCTATTGCTTCATCAGTCATGGATAAGTAAAGCAACAGCGGTTTCCCAAGCCTTAGAGGTTACAGCACTGATGGGTTCAGCAGATATTGTTTGATCTGATCAAAGGCCTTTTGGCATTCTTCATTCCATTGCTTTGAGGCTCCTTTTCTAAATAACTTAAAGATGGGCCCACATACATCAGCCAATTGATTGATGAATCAACTAATGTATTGGAGCTATCCGAGGAAACCTCTAATCTCCTTTTCTATTTTAGGAGATGGCATTTCTAAAATTGCCTTTAATTTTGTAGGGTCGATCTCTATACCGTTCTTGCTGACCATATGGCCTAGGAATACCCTAGATGAAGTGCCAAAAATACACTTGGCAGGATTAAGTTTGAGATTATATTGGCAAAGTTTAAGGAAGAATTGCCTTAAAGCTTCCAAGTGTTCTTCGACGGTACTGCTTTTAACCACCATATCATCGACATGTACTTCAATCTCTTTGTGCATCATGTCATGGAAGATCATGGTTGCCATTCTTTGGTATGTTGTCCCTGCATTTTAAAGTCCAAATGGCATAACTCTATAATAATAGGTACCCCATTCGGTGATGAAGGCTATTTTTTCCTTATCAGAGGGGCGAACCATTATTTGATTGTATCCCATAGCTAGATCGGTTAAAGAAACCATTTCTGATCCTGCCATTCGGTCCATTAGAAGGTCAATGTAAGACAAAGGAAAGTCATCTTTCAGACAAACCTTGTTTAGATCTCTATAGTCCACACACACTCTAACTTTGCCATCTTTTTTAGGAATCAGCACAATGTTGGCAAGCCAGGAGGGGTAGCTAATGGGCTCAATGGAGTTATGGTCCAGTAGCTTCGTAATCTCTTCTTTAATCAGTATGGACCATTCAGCTTTGAATCTTTGCAATTTCTATTTGACTGGCTTAGAATTAGGGTAGATTAGAATTTTGTGAACGGCTATGCTCGAATCCAAACCCGTCATGTCCTTAGGAAGCCATGCGAAATAGTCTTGAAATTCTATGATCATTTTCTCTATTTGATCCCTGTTTATACATGCAGATGCTATTAATGTAGTTTTTGGTGTATCATATGTGCTAGCATTTATTGGCTCTTTGATTGTATCATCTTTTATTTCATTTATTTCATTTTTTTGATTTGATGTCTTATTTAAGTCAAATTTAAAATTTGGAACATTAAAGAAAAATAGAGACACGGGATTGTAAGAGGAAAGGGCAAACTTTTTATTGAATTCGAACATGGATAAATCTCAGTTTACATCAAACTCAAAAGCTGGACACTCAAGGTCAATTACATCACTAAAAATAGAAGAGACTGAAGACTCTGACTCTAACTGGGACTCTGACTCAGACTCAGATTCAGACTGGGACTCCATCTCAGGTTGATGGAGTGGGCTTTCCTTGAAATACCAATTATTCAGCTCGATCTTGTTTTGTTGGATTAGGGTGGATGGGTCAGGTTCCTCCTCCTCTAAAGTAAGCATAAAGACTTCATCAAAGAGACTTGCCTTCATGTTCTCCTCCCAATCTTGACTCAGCATGAAAATGGGCATGCAATCCTCTAGTGAAAGCCTGACATCAAAGAAAATTTTGAAACTAGGAATTAATTTTCTAGAAATAGGACAGATCTAGGGTTCGGGAAAGCCACAGTAAGGAACTATGTCACCTTCTTTTACACAATATCCATTAAGGGTTTTGAAATAGGGGCGCATGGGCCAGTCACAAGTCTCACCTCGTTTAAGCACTGCAACTCTTTGCTTAGCCCATTCATCCATTTCTATCAGATCCTCCTCAGTAGGCTCATATCCTAGCCCAAACGGCGGCATTGCAACTGGGTAGTCCGTAAAGGATTTTAAACCTTATTGATTTCTTCCAAGACCTAGACCAAGAAAATAATTCATTTTTCTTAACATATTAGCCACAGTAATGTTTCCAAAAGGGTCAAAGTCGAGTGACACAAATTCTTTACCTTCTTCACCCTTTTATGATAACAATCCCTGTCCCATAAGGAAATTTGACTTTTTGATGCAATGATGAAGGGATTGCCTTAGCTTGATGGATCCAGGGTCTTCCAAGAAGTAGGTTAAAACAAGCAGGAACATTAATCACTTGGAAGGGAATGGAAAAGGCCATGGGCTCGATAGTGACATGTAATATAGTAACCCCAAGTACTTCTCTCTTAGTATTGTCATAGGCCCTCACTATTTGATCAGAAGGGGTGAAGTCTATTACTTCCAGGCCTAGGCAACTAGCCACTTTTAAGGTACACACATTTAACGCCGAGCCATTATCAATGAGAACCATGGGCACAGTTTTCCCTCGAGTTATCACTATTATATAGAGGGCATTATTGTGGTCAGAGTCCCCTTTTGGCAAGTCATTATCCCTAAATGATATTAAAACTCCTTTAGCAACACTAGTGATTGAACCACAAGATTCTTGGGGGTGATATCAATAGGAGTTTGACATTGATTTAGTACCTTGCAAAGAGCTTGGCGGTGAGGATATGAGGATTGAATCAAACTACAGATTAAAATATTTGCTTGAGTCTTTTTCAACTGCTTGAGTATAGGGTCTTCATCAGGTTCAAGACTTTTTTTTATGTTGTTAAATGGTGCAAGGATAGGTTGAGTGTTTTGGATTGGTGGGTTTGGATTTTGGACAATTCTGCCACTTTGAGTGATGACATCAATCTCCTCAAGTAAGTTGGTGAGGTCCAACACACAATAGTCGCTAATAGTTGATTCTATCAATAAGATAGGATCAATTCCTTCGTGAAGAGTAATTGCATTTACTGTGTGGTTGGGTAAGGGGTTGGTGGTGATGTTGGTTCTAGCTTTGGGTGGTAAAAGGTCATTTGAATCGATTAGATCTTGGATCTTATGTCTTAAGGCCTTGCATGCCTCAATTTTATGCCCTGGCCCTTAGTGATAATCACATCTTTCATTTGGGTTGTAATTTTTGGGTAGTAGGTTAGGGATAGGTTTAGGTTCAAAAGGTTGCACCATTCTTGCCTCAAGCAGTTTCTTGTAAATGATGCTCATAGGTACACCCCCTAGATGAGAGAATTAGCACCTTTCAATCTTGAGTGGCTTCTTAATTACGATGGCATTTACTTCCCCTCCTTTCTGATTCGTTGAGGAAGTTACATTTCCTTGATGTGCTGCTTTCTTGTATCTTGACCCAAATGTAGATTCTTTTTTTATGTGCCCACTTTGGATTAGATCTTCAATTTTAGAAGTGGTGGAAATTAGGGCTTTGAAGTCAGGTAAGTATTGGGTAAGCAGTCTGTCTTGATAAACTGAGAGGAGATTCTTGACAATAATATCAATTTGTTCATGCTTGGGAGGTCGGTTCACAATTTGGGTAGCCTTTTTCCTCCACCTCGTAGGAATAAAGAGAAGGATTCTTTTGCATACTATTTGGTAGTCTCAAGCTCTCTTCTTGTTACATCGACCTCAATGTTGTAATGATACTGCTGGACAAAGATATTGCAGATGTCATCCTAGATCCATTTTTTGGACACATCCAAATCTACGAACCACTTTACAGCTATACCAGTCAAAGATTGTTGGAACAATTGAGCAAGGATCTCATTGTCCACTCCTAAAGGATGCATGGCCCCCACATATACTTTAAGATGGGTTTTAGGGCAAGTGGTCCAATCAAATTTATCAATATTCGGCATTTTGAATTTAGGAGGTACCCTTATATTAGGAAAGAGACTGAGAGAGCTTGTATCAACCATGTCTTCCTATTTCTTTAAGTTCTTAAGCATCTTTTCCATAACTTCAATTTTTTCCATGAATATCTTCAGCTCTAGGCTAACTTCTTTCCCTTGGGAAGGATCAACTGGGGGGGGAGGTGGGTGTTGTGGTGTGGACCAGCGGGTCAATGGGCACTGGTTGAAAAAGTGGGTTAGTTTTGAGAACAGATGGTGATGGAATGGTCTCAACTGTGGCTTTTTCCTTGTTTTTTAGGTCAGATTTGGAAGTAGACCCAAAAATAGGATAGGAGGTGGGTTTTGGATTCATTGGGTCTAGATCGGTCAAATTCTAGTTTATGGTGGTCCGGCCCATCATTTCTTAGACATCTTCCATAATAATCCTCCATTGATTTTGAAGTAGGTCTTGGAAAAGAGCCTCTTGTCTCTTAAGTATTTCCTCTTGTTATTCAGTGAACCTAGCAAATAGCCCATTAATCAAGTCATCAACTCCGTTAGTAGCAACAACTTCTTTCCCTAATTCGGTTGACATCTCTTGAATCTTTGGATGAAAAAGATGAAGCTAGGTCAATGTTTAGCTTTGGTGAAGATAAAGACAAGGTGAGATCATGATATCCTAATCACAACAGTAGTAAGGATGAAGGTACCATGGGTAGACATAGGTTTAGGAATTTGACATGGGTTTGTATTGGGACTAGCAGTGTTTGGGTGGTTTTTAGGTTTTCCACTTTAGTAGGATTCTTGCATGATGCATGCATGCATGTATGCATGATTGAAAAAAAGATTTCATGGTAATGACATACCAAGTTCAGTATTATGGTACATTCAATCCTAAGGGAAGGTTCAATGGGTCATTACATGAAAGAGTAAGGGTGGTTTGAAAGGAACCCATCACACTAGAGATGCGATATACCTAACCACATGTGAGTCAAGGAGCCTCGCATGGGTCCAATGGTGTCTGTATACTTATTACACCTCTAAAAGGATTAGAGGATACGTCATGGCCTGGATGATTTCACTATCGGCAAGCAGACCTAAGGAAGGTTACCTACTCGATGTTACTTTCTATCCTTTGTTTTCCTAAGAAGCTAATGTTTTGGACAAGGAGCCCAATGTAGTGATGCATGAAAAAAAGTCATTTTGTAATAAAAGCCAAACTTTTGTTATACCAAGAGTAGTCCACTTTATCCTTTATTTGAAAAAGATTTTGAAGTCCCCAGTGGAGTCGCCAATTATGAGGCCTCACCCGAGCACCTGGTTCGATCTGCTAGAGGGGATTGAAAATGTCCATTTGAAAAAAACATCACAATTGGAACCTGCTATGAGTTCAAAAAATTGAATTTTGTAAGTTGTAATTTCCAAAGAGAGTCACCACTTTAATTTTGTTTATTTTAGTTGGGAAAATTAAAGGAAAACCCAATTTAATTGACTCCAAAATTATACCATTTATCCCAAAGAAAAGCACTAATCCTCGAATGACCAAAGAGAGCTCAGGGACTAGGTTTTGGTTAAAATAATATAAAAAAATTAGTTTTGCTTAAATACAAAATAGCTTTTATAAAAAGAAGTTTTTATGTATGCATAAATAGATATAATATGATGTATGAAATAAATATTACTCGTGAAATGCATGACAAATATGAGAGAATGATAATCACAAGATGCAAAAAGATAAGGGAGAAACTACTTAAAACTATTACAAGTCAAAATATCAAAATCAAGGGATCTTTCCTCTAGCCCTTATGGGTTCTAGGAAAAGCACACATTCTCAAAATAATCTAAACAACTAAAATAAGAAAGAGAGTATTAAAACAATTATAATAAAAAAAGAATTAGAATTTTTATTTTTATTTAAGAAATGTAATTTCAATCCTAAACTATGTGAAGAAGGTGATTGAGAGAAAAAGTTGTTAATTTTAGCGGAGTTGAATGCCTTAGAGACGGTAAGCCTGCGTATCCCTTCGAATGAGAGTCAAACCCCACGCAGTTCTTCCTTCTTGCGAAGGAGGGGTTTTTAAGTCATTGTCTTTGTTATCATATTTTGATTGATTTTAAAAGGCTTTAGAGATTTATTAATTAGGTCAGATTTTAATTAACAAAATTAGATCTTTTCAGATTTAGATCTTGAAATTGAAATTGAAAAGAAAAAGGAAAGAACTTTTACCTTTGGCTTACGTCGGTGAGGAACGTAAGGAGCAAGTTTGGCACTGGATCTAAGTTCCACCTTGGCTTCGGGATATCATGAGTACTCCTTTTGGAAGAAGGACTCTTGAATAGCATGAACTCTTGGATAACACCTTTGCTTGAGAACCATGAATTCCCTTTGAAAGAAAATGGCTTGAATCGAACCTTTTCTTGATTAGGAAGCTTAAGAATAGAACTTGAGATGATTAGGAGGCTTGTGAGTGGGGTTTTGAGATGATTAGGAAACTTATGAATGGGATTTTATGTGATGGAAGAGGTTTTTGGAATGAGATTTAGAGGTTTAGGAAGAGGGTTTTGATGATTGAAAAGCTTATAAATAAGGTTTAGAAAGCTTTATGGAGAGTATAGAAGCATGTAATTATGTGTCTTACTATTTATGAGGTGCAAGGTATTTGTAGGGGGAGTTTGGGGCTAAAAAATCACAATTTTCGAGTAGAATTCTAAAAGGGTACGGTTGCGGTAAATGAGGAGTTGGCTGTGGCAATTGCAGAGGGCTTTGCGGTTGTTGTAGTGCCAGCTGCAGTAGCCAATTGGCTATCGCAGGGGCCTCTATGGTAACTGCAGAGGTGGCTGCAGTAACTGCAGCCAGCTGCAAGTTACCGCAACGGGCCCGTAGGTTGCCGCATTTTATTTTTCGGCCCGTTCTTCTCCGTCTTTGATATGATTTGAGCCCAGTATGATTCTATACACTCGTGGTCAAATGCCAGTCATTTGGAGGTGCAAAATAAAGGGTTCACAATCACTAGCAATGAGGCCTCGCCCGAGCATCGGTCCAATCTGCCAAGGGATCGAAATGCTCTTCAGGAGAAACTCCATGATTGAAACTCGCTGTGAGTTTGGAAAATTGATTTTTGTAATTTAAAAGTTGAAAAGTGAGTCGCCACTTTAATTTATTTATTTTAATTGGGAAATTAAAAAAAACCCAGCATGATTGACTCCAAAAATAATTTGATTTTATCCCAATCGAAAGGTGCACCAATCCGCGAGTGACCAAGGAGGGTTTGGGGATCAGGTTTTGGTAATTACACAGTTAAGAAAATGTATTTTCTTTAGTTTGGCTAAAAATGCAAAATAACTCTTAAAATTGAATTTTTGTCTATGCATGAACAGGAATATAATGATGAATGAAATATATATATATATATATATATATATATATATATATATATATATATATATATATATATATATATATATATATATATATATATATATATATATATATATATATATATATATATATATATATGATGTAATGGAATGACAATAATAAATAGATAAGATCAATCCTACTTAATTATTACATTATCCAAATAAATGAAATAAGGAGGATCTTTCCTTTAGCCCTTATGGGTACTAGGAAAAGCACACATTCCCCCAAATAAACTAAAAATAAAATCATAAATGAAAGATTAATGTAAATAAATTAAAATAAAAAGGAAAACAATATTGATAAAAAGATTTTGGAGTTGATGCCCTTCATAATGGCAGCCTGCATATCCTATCGAATAAGAATCAAACCCCACGCAGTTCTCCCTTCTTGCGAAGGAGGGGTTTTTAAAAAATGTATTGATTTGCTTATTAACTTAATTCTGATTCTTAAATTAATAAGTTTTAGATCTTTTCAGTTTTAGACCTAAAGAGAATTCTAGATCTGAATTTAGAATTTTAAAATAGGAAAGGGATTATACCTTTGCTTTTCTTGGCTTTTGAACGAATGGAACTAGTTTTGCCTCGAATCTCAACTCCACGTTGAATTTGAAGGAAATTTGGAATTTGGACCTAAAAACAACAAGTTTGTGAGTATAAGAAAGAAAATATGCTTTGAAATATATCACAACTACTTTGAAATCTCTCAAATTACTTTAGAATGCCTTGGAAGTCGTTGGAAATCATGCCCAATGAGGCTGGAGGAAGCTCTTATTTATAGAGCTGCCAGAGGAGGAGCTAGCGGTACAGACGGCGGCATCAGCATGGTACAGACGACGGCATCGGCGCGGCGCCGGCGGCAGGGGTGTCACAGCGGACACGCCGGTCATCTGGGCAGACCGCCGGCATCATCTTGGTGCCACACAGGCGGCACGGCTATGGCTTCAGAGGCACAAAATGCATGCCACCTTCTGGGCGGCACGAAAAACATGCCTCCCAGCGCCACTTGCGCGGCTCAATCCATTTTTGTCCGTTTCAGGCCCGTTTCAGCTTCGATTTAAGCTCTGTTTGATTTTGTGGGTTCGTAACTAAAAGACGGTCTACTGAAGGTGCATTTTTGAGGGTTCACAGCTGCCCCCCTTATCTGATTTGGCCAGACAGAGGCTGAATCTGATAAGTGTGAACCGAAAGGCTTAGGATGCGATTCTGAGAATTCTGAACATCCCTCTCAGTATTGGGATTTATGGAAGAGCTTCATGTCTGATTTTTGGCTATTCTGATTCGGTTTGGACTGTTTTCTAATTTTCAGGCTATTTTTGAATTTTTAGTTTTTTTGCAATTTCAGGAGATTCTGAACTCCGATCGAGACCCTGTCTATTTTGGGAGATGGATAAAAATCACACGGATTCACTGCTTCAGATGAAACTGAATTCCGATTTAAAATGTGCTTGTTATGGCAAAACCACATGAATTGGACCTGCGAATCAAAAAGTAAAAAGATGTTATGAGGGGGGGCCTACCTCCACTTCTATATAACGCTTAACTTCCTTCACTTTTTCTCATAAATTCATTCCCAACTCTCTCTTCTTTTCTCTCTCTCTCTCTAGCTTTACTTTCTTTCTCTCAAATTTTACTCTCTTTTTACTGATGGATATCTTCAATCAGCCAGCAGCGGGTGCTAAAAATTTGGAGACATTGCTAAAGGAGCCAGAGCAACACATTAGCTTCACTGGAACTCTTCAAGTATGCTTTCCTTTTCTTGCATAGTCAGTAAGAATTCTGATAATATATATTTAATTTTTTTTATAAAAATTATAGAGAATAAATTTAACGCCCCGGGGTGGCTGTAGTGTCATGGAGCTGGTCCGCATTTGTTTGACTAATCAGGAGGCTGTCCGTCTGTGTCTTGAGCCATCTAGACTGCTCGGGTGGCTGGAGCTAGATGTCAAGTAGCCAGTTAATACCATTATAGTCCGAGCATTAGTAGAGCGTTGGTGGGATACTACAAACACATTCCACCTTGGCTGTGGTGAGATGATAGTCACTCCCTTCGAGTGGAGCATGCTTACTAGTATGCATTTCAGATCTCGTCCTGTCGATTTTTATTCTTCATGGATCAAGCGCTCTTTTGTAGAGATGACTGCTCTGATTAGGGCTGACCCCCCTCGTGGGAGCCTGAATGTCCCACATTCTTAGCTTCATCAAGCTTTGATGACTATGGGTCAGGCTCCTAGTCAATATGGTGTCGATCATAGTGCTAGACTTTGTGCCTTGATTATCTTGAGCTGTACTTTTCTGCATAACAACAAGGACTGCATAAATCTGAATATCCTGCGATCCTTGGAGAATCTGGATGAGATTGGGGAGTTTGACTGGGGAGGTGCTGGCTTTTGTGCTATGTATCATGAGCTGTGCAGCATCTCCCATGGCACACTTTGCGGTCATAGTGGTACCTCCATTGTGCTTGAGGTGAGTATTATATTCTGGTATTTTGTTGGTTGATCTCTGCCCAATGATTGACAAAATTCCATTTCCTGCAGTACTGGGTTTTTGAGCATTTTTCGATGCTAGCTCCATCACTGAGAGAGCCTAATGCTATTGATCCCCCTTACGGACGCATTTGGAGGGTGTCCAACAGACCTGCCTTCATGACGAGGCAATTTGATCAGTGTAGACAGTTCTTTGCTACTGTGACTGCAAACCAGGTATTTCTCCATTGATCTTAACCTGAATCTTACTATTTCATCTTCTACTACTGCATATTGCAATCTGTTTGTAGGTGAGATGGTCGCCATTTATTAGGTTAATGGAGTGGATCCCTGACTAGATCAGGCCTAGCATGGACTTGGCCTCTTGTCGTCTCTTACTGCGCTGTGAGTCATTGAGGATGTTCTACTTAGGAGAGAGAGTAAAGGCACAGGTTACAGGAGAGAGAGTTGTGCCATTGCCTCCTCCGACTAATATGAGGTTTGGGCTAGCTATCTTGGGAGAGGATGAGTGGGCTGCTGGAGTTTCCTATTTGGATTTCCTGTTGCCAGACATGGACTATCATGAGTTCTGCAAGGCATCCCTGATACGAAGGACACCTCTCTTGGATAGATTGTGAGGACTGTCACATATGAGATCTAGCTAAGCGTCTTCCTGAGGTCCTCCCTCCAGAGTTGGGAGCTTTTCATGGGCTGGCGGTACTGTGCCAGTTGGTAGCATGGGTCCTAGGGTTAGACCTTCAGGTGTTATGGCTGGCCATTCAGGTTTTGCAGCTGATCCTTCTGGGGTTGGCCCTTTAGGTTTTGCATCTGATCCTTCTGGGGTTGGCCCTTCAGGGGCTAGCGGCTCTGCCCCAACTTTAGCTCCAGATGTTTTAGTGGGAGGTCCGACTGATTTAGTTCCCTTGCCTGCTGGTCTTATCTACCTGCCTGCTTATCTGGATTATTTCTCTGGTGACAATCGATTACGATGTTACTATCATCCAAATGAGCATCTAGCCTTCTTTCCTATCATCCCTGAGACTGTGACAGAGGTAATGATTTTGTTCGGCTGGAACTTTTGACAGTTTGACTTGTAGTGATTCTGATATTTCTTTCCTCCTCAGGTTCCCATGGATTTTGTTCTCTATCACCACGACCTCTTGGGCCGATATGCATTTGCTTTGACCTCCTTTCTACATGAGAGGGATTTGTTGAAGGACAGCCATGAATAGGATATGCCCAGGTGAGGGCACCGCAGACCCAGGCGTGGTTGTTAAAGACCTGTTTTGCCAGTTTTTGCTTTTTTCATGTATACATGTGCTGAGGATGATGGATGTATGCATGATATTTTGAATGTATGCACTTTTACGCTTATGTGACATTTTGGAAATGTATGATATGTTATGCCTCTATGTATGTTTTGAATGACATGGGTGTATGGTATGAATGTAGATGTTTTGCTGAAATAAGAATTCCATTGCGTTATACCTTACGCTTTTCTCTCATTTTCTATTCAATTTTGAGAAAAATGAACAATTTTAAACCTGGAATCATGTAAAAACTTGTTTTGAGGAAAGAAGGCATAAGGAGGCAGAGGAAGATTTAGGTGGTACGGTAGGCATGCCGCCGCCTCAGACGTGCCGCCGCCGTAGCGGCACGGCCGGTGTGCCGCCGTACTGGGCAGCACGCTCACTGTGCCATCAGCAACAATTATGGCAGGTCAAAAATCTGTCTATTTAAATAGCTTTTTTGTCTATTGTCAGTCCATACTCTCGATTTCTATGCCTCAAAAAGTCATTTTCAATCACTTTTTGCTCTCCATAAAAAATTTCATTTTTTTTTATTTCTCACAATGGAGCCTTATTTCAGCCATGCGATGTTCTTATGGTGCAAGAACCTCACAAAAGTGGAGAGAATTAATCTAGAAAGGTATGGGGTAAGCGCTATGCCCACCCTAAGAGGAATAAAGGTTGATTGGGAATTTTTGCGCGCCTACTTGCACTTTTGGGATCCAACTGCCCATGTCTTCAGGTTTGGGGCATCTATGGAAGAGATGTGTCCTACATTTGAGGAATTTTCTGCACTGCTTGGATATGATCCAGAGGCTATACTAGCTACTCCTGTAGAGAAGGTAGGATATTTTAACTCTTTCAAGGGACTTCTTGACTTGAGCACTGAGGTTGCTAGTCCTATGGTGGTGGATGACTGGGTAGATCTGAATGCAATGATAGCAGAATTCAATGATCCTAAAGATTTTGAGGATGATGGGTGGTTCCATTTAAGGATGCGGGCTCTATCCTTTTGTCTGACTACCGGATACATTTTCATGAGCCCTACTGGTTGGGGCGATGCTAGAATTACTGAGCTAATTTCGCAAATGGAAGAGGGGAGATTTATTGCAGCCATAGTGTTGGCTAAGACCATTATGAGTTTGGACAGATCTTGCACTTCTGGTGGGCCGTGGTCAATTAGCCCTATTATTCTTCAGGTCAGCTGAATTATAACTTCTGCACTTCAATTAAATTACTTTCTGTGTTTATGCTTATCTCTTTTGTACTTTTTCAGATTTGGCTAAGAGATCATCTCCGGATAGTTGGACCTCCCACCAAGGTGGATTATTCTGCTTCTTAGTATAGAACTCGGATCATTGTGATAAAATGGGATTCCGAGAAAGAATGGACAAAATGATTGATGGAGCTGGATTCTGACGACCTGCTATGGAGATGTGAATGGTACAAAATCAGAAGATTCATGACCATGAGTTTTGGCTACAAAATGGTCTATCTGCTGGGATTGAGGATGGTGACCTTTTACCAGGCTACTAGGATTATGCACCAAATGGGACACAGTTAGGGCATCCCCCCAGATGGCGCTCTGTTTGAGTCTATTTTGATTACCGAGACCATTGCTCGGGCTGTTAGAAACGGATGGGTAAGGGGTTTTCATGCCGTCCGCCCTGCTGATCAAGGCGGTAAATCCATGCAATATATTGATTGGTGGATAGCCAACTCGTGGAAATCAGAGAAAGCTAAAAGAGCTGCTATTCTTGAGGAGATAGAAGAGGAGACATGATTATTGTTTTGATTTAGGACAAATTTTTGACTATGTCTATATTTTCTTTTAAATGTTCTAAAGTTTAAATGAGATAAAATAAGACATCATTCATTTTTTATATCTTTTATTGCTCTAATTTTTGCCTAAGCCGCCCTTTCGGGTTTTCAACTTAGCGAGCTTTTATTTTTTTCATTTTGTATATTTTTTTTTGTGACACAATTAAGAGCCGAGTGATTGTGAAAATGAAAATGTTAGTGATGAATTAGACTGAACCCGCATGGGCTGCCTACGTATCTCCTTACAATGATTTATGATTTTTATTCCTTTTTATGGGGAATCAAGTCCACGTAGTTTTGACTTCAGGTAAAGAATGTGAGTGCTAATCATGATTTTACAATGCTTGCAAATGTGATGCATGAGTTACAAGGATGCTTTATGCAAAGTATCTCTTGAGTTGATCCAGGTTGCACGGGCTAGCAAATTCTATGCCATCCAAGTCTATCAAGATTGCAGCTCCTCCAGATAAGATCTTCTTGATCAGAAATGGACGACTCTAGTTTGGTCTAAATTTTCCCCTTGGATCATGAACAGGTGCCCTTATTTCTTTCAAAACAAGGTGACCCTCTTGCAATCCTCTATCCCTGACTCTCTTATCAAAATGCCGAGCCAGTTTTTGTTGATAACCTTGCATCTGATATAAGGCATCCATTCTCTTTTCGTCGATGGCTAGAAGTTGGTTATGGTAACCTTTTGCCCATTCCACTTCGTCCAACTGGCTCTCCCTCAGAATGCGAGTTGACTTGATTTCTACCTCGATTGGTAGGATGGCTTCCATCCCATACACCAAAGAGTAAGGTGTAGCACCGGTTGGAGTATGTACTATTGTTCTATATCTCCATAAGGCATATGGCAAATGCAGATGCCAATCCTTATAGTTGTCAACCATCTTTTGTAGTATACTTTTAGAGTCTTGTTTGCGGCTTCAACTGCGCCATTTGTCTGAGGTCTATATGAAGAAGACTTGTGGTGTTGAATTTTCTCCTTCTATAATAACAGAGCAACCTCCTTTTGGAAGTGAGATCCATTATCAGTAATGATCTCAAAAGGGACTTCGTACCTATAAAGGATGTTGGTATGAATAAAGTGGGCTACTCGTTTGGAGTCCAATACCTGGTAAGGTGCAGCTTCAACCCATTTAAAGAAATAGTCAATAGCCACCAGAATGAACTCGTGTTTACCGGAAGACTTCGGGCTTATCTTGCCGATGACGTCTAGGCCCCAAGTTGCAAATGGCCAAGGTGTGGTGATAGGAGATAGAGGTACAGGAGGTTTCTTCTGAAGTTTAGCATAGATCTAACATTTATGACACTTCTGTACATATCTTGCGCAATCTTGATTCATGGTAAGCCAGAAGTAACCCTGATTCATAATCTTGCGGGCTAAAGCAATTTTGTTCATATGTGGGCCTTCGTTGCCACCATGCATCTGTTCCATGATTTGTTGGGCTTCTGTTTCAGTGATACATCTCAGATGGATGTTATCCCAAGTCTGTTTGTATAGTACTTCCCCGTTTGGAATGAAACTCTTAGACAACTGTCTTAAAGTCCTCTTTTCTATCTTAGAGGCTTCTTCAGGATAAAGTCCATTCTTGATGTAGTTGAAGATATCCCAAAACCATGGTTTGCTATCAGCCGCTTGTACATTCAAACAATGAGCTACATAGCCTGACTCATGCTTAACTTCAATTATGACTGGTCTGATTATGAAGCCGTCGCTTATATCAAGCATTGAGGTAAGTGTTGCCAAAGCATCAGCGAATCTGTTCTTCGTCCTTGGCAAATAATGGAAAGACAGTTCATAAAAACTAGCTGCTAGTTCATTTAGGCACTTATGGTAAGAAACCAAATGCTCTTCTCTGATCTTCCACTTTCCCAAGGCTTGGGAGACTATCATATTCGAATCCCCATAAATCTCAAGGCATTTAATTCTGAGCTTTATTGCTGCCTCAAGACCGCAGATGCATGCCTCATACTCGGCTTCATTATTTGTCACCTCGAAGTTCAACTTAATGGCAATGGGTAAGTTTTCCCCACTTGGTGTAATGAATACAATACTGGCACCATATCCTTTGTTGTTAGATGCCCCATCAAAGTAAAGCTTCTAAACTTTAGTGTTAATTATCAGGATGTCTTCATCAGGAAATTCATGCTCAACCTAATGATCATCCACTGGAGCTGCAGCTAACTGATCAGCCATTATGCTACCCTTTACTGCTTTTTGCTGCACATATTTCAGATCATATGTAGCTAATACAGCCATCCACCTTGCCATCTTACTGTCAAAAACTGGCTTCTCCATAAGGAATTTCAAAGGGCTCTTGTCAACAAGAATATAAGTTGTGAAAAAGCATAGGTAGTGTTGTAGTTTGTGGCAGACCCACACCAAAGCAAGACACAGTTTTTCTGTAAAACTGTACTTGACCTCATGAGATAGCATCCTTTTGCTCAAGTAATAGATTGCATTCTCCTTGCTGGAGTTAGGAGCATTTTGGGCAAGCATTGCCCCCATTGCTTCATCGGTTACTGATAGATAAAGCAACAAGGGTTTTCCAAACCTTGGTGGCTGTAGCATTGGTGGGTTTAGTAAGTACTGCTTGATCTGGTCAAAAGCTCTTTGACAATCACCATTCCATTACTTGGAGGCTCCTTTTCTAAGCAGCTTGAAGATAGGACCACACATATCAGCCAATTGATTGATGAAACGACTAATGTATTATAGCTGTCCAAGAAAACCTCTAATCTCCTTTTCTATTTTCGAAGGTGGCACTTCCAAAATTGCTTTTGACTTAGCAGGGTCTACTTCTATGCCCTTCTTGCTAACCATGTGACCCAGGAATACTCCAGATGAAGCTCCAAAGACACACTTAGCAAGATTGAGTTTGAGATTGTACTGGCAAAGTCTAAGGAAGAATCGCTTTAATGCCTCTGAATGTTCTTTAACAGTAGTGCCTTTGATTACCATGTCATCCATATAAACTTCAATTTCTTTATGCATCATGTCATGGAAAATGGTAGTTGCCATCCTCTGGTAGGTTGCTCCAGCATTTTTAAGCTCAAATGGCATGACCCGGTAGTAATAGGTGCCCCATTCAGTAATGAATGTTGTCTTCTCTTTGTAAGGAGGATGAACCATGATCTAATTATACCCTGCAGCCAGGTCAGTTAAGGAAACCAATTCAGAACCTACCATGCAGTCTACCAACAAATCAATGTGGGGCAAGGGAAAATCATCCTTGGGACAGGCTTTATTCAGATCCCTGTAATCCACTCACATTCTAACTTTGCCATCTTTCTTGGGAACTGGCACAATGTTGGCCAGCCAAGATGGATAGTTGATGGGCTCAATGAAGTTGTGATCCAGTAGCTTGGCAATTTCTTCTTTGATTGGAATAGACCATTCTGTCTTGAGTCTTCTCAATTTCTACTTGACAGGCTTAGCAACTGGATAAACCGAGATTTTGTGAACTGCTATGCTTGGATCCAATCCTATCATGTCTTTTGGTTGCCATGCAAAACAATCTTGAAACTCTCTGATCAGCCTTTCAATGTGATCCCTGTTTATGCATGCAGATGCAATGTATGTAATTTTTTGTATGTCATGAGTGCCAGTATTTATGGGCTCTTTAATTGTGTCATCTTTTATTTCATTTATTTCATTTTTACTTGATATCTCATTTAAGTCAGATTTAAAAGTTAGAACATCAAAGAAAAATGGAGACACAGAGTCATAAGAGAAAAGAGTTTGATTTTTATTGATTTCAAGTGGGGACATGTCCCAATTTACATCAAACCAAAAAGTGAGACCCTCAAGGTCATCAACAGAAGAAATAGAAGAGATAGATTCAGATTCAGAAGACGAATCTATCTCAGACTAGGACTCTGACTCAGGTATGGATTTTGGTTTAGACTCTGGTTCAAATGGATAGAAGGGGCTCTCCTCAAAGGACCAATTTTGTAGCTCGGTCTCGGTGGGCTGGGTTAGTTTTCTCCTCCTCAATAGTGAGCATGGATACTTCATCAAAGAGACTAGCCTTCATGTACTCTTCCCAATCTTGACTGATCATGTAGATTGGTTCATAATCATCTATCTTAAGCCTGACATCATAAAAAATTTCAAATCCGGGGATCAGTTTTCCGGTAATAGGGTAGACCCAAGGCTCAGGAAAATTACAGTAAGGAACTGTGTCACCTTCCTTTACAAAATAGCCGTTTAGGGTTTTAAAGTAAGGGTGCATGGGCCAGTCATAAACCTCACCTCTCTTAAGGGCAGCTATTCTGTCTTTGGCCTGATTTTCCATTTCTTCCATATCTTCATCAGTGGGCTTGTACCCTAGCGCAAATGGTGGTGTTGCCACTGGATAATCCAGGAAAGACTTCAAGCCCTGTTGGCTTCTTCCCAAACCTAGACCAGGAAAGTAATTCATTTTGTGGAGCATGTTAGCAACAACAATATTTTCAAAGGGGTCAAAATCAAAGGGAATGAATTCTTTACCCTCATCACCCTCAATGTACTGTATAAAGGAGAAACCTGAAAGTGGATAGGAGGATAGCTCAGGCTGAATCTCGAGGATAGGAACAGAGCTTGGAATGTCTGGTCTTCTATACATGTCCCCTTTTACAATCATGACCCCATTCTTGAAAGGGAACTTGACCTTCTGGTGTAGGAAAGAAGGGATAGCCTTTGCTTGGTGGATCCAAGGCCTCCCAAGTAATAAGTTAAAACAAGAAGGTACATCAATTACTTGGAATGGTATGGTGAAAGATGTTGGCCCAATAGTTACATCAATGATGGCTACTCCAAGGACCTCCCTCTTGGTATTATCATATGCCCTTACAATCCGATCTGAAGGGGTAAAATCAGTAACCTCCAATCCTAGGCAGCTTGCCACTTTTAAAGGGCACACATTCAGAGCTAAACCATTATCAATAAGAACCATTGGCACAATCTTTCCCCGTGTAACCACTGTGATGTAGAGGGCATTGTTATGGTTAGGATCTCCTTCTAGAATGTCAGTTTCTCCAAAAGTGATAGATACCCATTTAGCAGCAGAGGTAATAAAAGCCACTAGGTTTTCTGGTGTAATGTGAATTGGAGCTTGGCATTGATTCAGCGCCTTGCAAAGAGCTTGGCGATGAGGATATGAAGACTGGATCAAACTCCAAATTGAAATGTTGGCTTGTGTCTTCTTGAGTTGTTTAAGAATGGGATCTTCGTCTAGTTCAAGAATCCCTTTCAATTTATCAACAGGTGCAGAAATGGGTTGGGTAGGTTGTGTGTTTGGGGTTGGTTGGTTCTGGATAACTCTATCACATCTGATGATGGCATCTATCTCCTCAACTAGGTTAGAGAGGTCCAGGACACAGCAATAACCCAGATTTGACTCTATCAAGGAGATAGGGTCAACTCCCTCACAATTGTCTATAGCATTGACTGTGTGGTTAGGCAAAGGGTTGGTGTTGATGTTGGGTCGGGCTTTTGGGGGAATCAGGTCATTGGAGTCAATGAAGTCCTAAATTCTGTGTCCAAGGGCCTTGCACGCATCTGTTTTATGCCCAAGTCCTTGATGATAATCGCACCTCTCATGTGGGTTGTAATTTTTGGGAAGTGGATTGGGGGTTGGTTTTGGATTTAGAAGTTTTACCATATTTCCCTCAAGCAGCTTTTTTAGAATGATACTTATAGGCACACCCCCAAGGTCGAAAAACTGCCTCCTTTCAATCTAGATAGGCTTCTTGATTGTCATAGTATTAACTTCCCCCCCTTTCTGATTTGTTGAGGAAGTGACATTACCCTGATGTGTGGGCTTCTTATACCTTGACTCTGATGTAGTGTCTTCTTTGATCTGACCACTCTGAATCAAATCTTTGATTTTTGAAGTAGTGGCAATTAGGGCTTTAAAGGAAGGCAAGTACTGAGTTTGTAGCCTTTCTTGGTAAATTGGTAAGAGATTCTTGACAATTATGTGAATTTGATCATTTTTAGGAGGTCGGTTTACCATTTGAGAAGCCTTCTTCCTCCACCTCATAAGGAACGAGGAGAAGGATTCCTTAGCATTTTGTTTGGTGGTCTCGAGGTCTCTTCTGGTTACATCAACCTCGATATTGTAGTGATACTATTGAACAAAAATATTGCAGATGTCCTCCCAGGTCCATTTCTCGGTGACATCCAAATCCACAAACCACTTCACAGCTGTTTCAGTCAGTGATTGTTGGAATAATTGGGCTAGAAGTTGATTATCCATACCCAATGGCTGCATAGCTCCCACATAGACTTTGAGGTGGGTCTTAGGGAAGGTAGTCTCATCAAATTTGTCAAACTCAGGCATCTTGAATCTGGGAGGAACCCTTGCATTAGGGAATAAGCTTAAGGATTCTATATCAATCAAATCCTCTTTCTTCTTCATCCCTAACAGCATCTTCTCCATACGCTTCATCTTTTCCATGCAGGCTTTAATCTCAGGATTAACCTCTTTCCTTTGGAAAGGATCCGCGGGTTGGGAGGTGAAGGCAGAAGTGATATTTATTGGTAGTGATATTTCCAATGGTACGTGCATACTCGTTACACCTCTAAAAGGATTAGAGGATACGTCATGGGCTGGATGATTTCACTATCGGCAAGCAGACCTAAGGAAGATTGCCTACTTGATGTTACTTTCTATCCTTTATTTTCCTAGGAAGCTAGGGCTTTGTGGACAAGGAGTCCGATGTAGTGATGCATGAAAGTGTTATTTTGCTTTTAAAACCAAACTTGGTATTATAACAAAAGTAACCCACTTTATCTTTTATTTGAAAAAGATTTTAATTCCCCAGTGGAGTCGCCAACTGTGAGGCCTCGCCCGAGCACCGGTCCGATCCACCGAGG
Source organism: Reutealis trisperma (assembly GCA_947687605.1). NCBI lineage: Eukaryota > Viridiplantae > Streptophyta > Magnoliopsida > Malpighiales > Euphorbiaceae > Reutealis > Reutealis trisperma. Next base: position 150,201 of record CANTUT010000868.1, read on the forward strand.
GATCGAAATGCTCTTTGGGAGAAACTCCATGATTGGAACTCGCTGTGAGTTCAGAAAATTAATTTTTGTAATTTGAAAGTTGAAAAGTGAGTCGCCACTTTAATTTATTTATTTTAATTGGGAAAATTAAAAAAGACCCAACATGATTGACTCTAAAAATAATTTGATTTTATCCCAATGGAAAAGTGCACCAATCCGCGAGTGACCAAGGAGGGCTCGGGGATCAGGTTTTGGTAATTACACAGTTAAGAAAATGTATTTTCTTTAGTTTGGCTAAAAATGCAAAATAACTCTTAAAATTGAATTTTTGTGTATGCATGAACAGGAATATAATGATGAATGAAATATATATATATATATATATATATATATATATATATATATATATATATATATATATATATATATATATATGATGTAATGGAATGACAATAATAAATAGATAAGATAAATTCTACTTAATTATTACAATATCCAAATAAATGAAATAAGGAGGATCTTCCCTTTAGCCCTTATGGGTATTAGGAAAAGCACACATTCCCCTAAATAAACTAAAAATAAAATCATAAACGAAAGATTAATGTAAATAAATTAAAATAAAAAGGAAAACAATATTGATAAAAAGATTTTAGAGTTGATGCCCTTCAGAATGGCAGCCTGCGTATCCTATCGAATAGGAATCAAACCCCACGCAGTTCTCCCTTCTTGCGAAGGAGGGGTTTTTAAAAAATATGTTGATTTGCTTATTAACTTAATTTTGATTCTTAAATTAATAAATTTTAGATCTTTTCAGTTTTAGACCTAAAGAGAATTCTAGATCTGAATTTAGAATTTTAAAATAGGAAAGGGATTATACCTTTACTTTTCTTGGCTTTTGAACGAATGGAACTAGTTTTGCCCCGGATCTCAACTCCACCTTGAATTTGAAGGAAATTTGGAATCTGGACCTAAAAACAACAAGTCTATGAGTATAAGAAAGAAAATATGCTTTGAAATGTATCACAACTACTTTGAAATCTCTCAAATTACTTTAGAATGCCTTGGAAGTCATTGGAAACCGTGCCCAATGAGGCTAGAGGAAGCTCCTATTTATAGAGTTGCCAGAGGAGGAGCCGGCGGTGACGTCGACGGTAGGGGCGGCACGGCTGACGCGCCAGCCGTCTGGGCAGCATGCCTGGCATGCCGCCATACCGCCGGCATCATCTTGGTGCCACACAGGCGGCACGGCTATGGCTCTAGAGGCACAAAATGTGTGCTGCCTTCTGGGCAGCACGAAAAATGTGCCTCCCAGCGCCACTCGCACGGCTCGATTTGTTTCTGTCCATTTCGGGCCCATTTCAGCTCCAATTCAAGCTCTGTTTGATTCTGTGGGTTCGTAACTGAAAGACGGTCCACTGGAGGTGCATTTTTTAGGGTTCACACTAGCATAGGCTCATTCTATTTAACCTAGTTTTAGGACAATAATGGATGGTGAATAACATTGAGTGGGTAACCCTCATTGGATCTATTCGCCAATAGTGAAATCATCCACTCTATGATGAATCCTTTGATCCTTTTAAAGGTGTAATGAGCATGCACGTATCGTTGGACCCACACAAGGCTCCTTGACTCATATGTGGTTAGGTATATCACTACTTTAGTGTGACAGGTACCCAAACTAAGCCACCCTTACCCTTTTATGTAATGAATCTAGATCCTAACCTTAGGTTGTATACACCCTAATTAAAACCTTGCATCTTTGCATTCTGATGAATTATTTTCCCCATGCATATCATACATCCATATTGTATAACAAAACATGCATTCATTTTAAGTTTAGGTCAAACCTTGAACCAAATAAGGGTTAAACATTCTTACCTCCATTCAAACACCTCCCCTATAAACACTCTCACCTATACCCCATCACCTTATCCAATAACCCTTAGACCATCACCCTAATCCTTTGATCTAAACACCATTATCCCTTTACTCTTAACCCAAGAACTTTCACCCTTAAACCCTAGACACTCTCACCTCCATCTGAACACCTTCACTCTTAAATCTTAAACACACCTACGTATATCCTAATCACCCTTGCCCCTATAAGCCTAAAGCCATCACCCTAACCTTTAATCTTAATAAACCTCACCTTAGCCTTTATCTTAAATACCATCACCTTAATCACATACCTTGAACAACTTGCCCTAGCCTTACCCTAAATACCAAACACTTAAACCTCCTACCTTAAATGTGAACCTAAAAGTCCTTAGGCCTTTAGACTTTAAGCCATAAACTAACCCTAAAATCCATATCTAATCCTA
>CANTUT010000869.1:5000-37657 GCA_947687605.1 Reutealis trisperma
TTTTAATTTTTTTGTTTGTTTTTTTTCTCTTTTTTTTTGTTGCTTTTTTTTTAAGATGTCCTATTTAAAGATGAATCAAAAAAAATTAAAGCAAATCAAAAAGTTTAAACTTTTTATTACTAATAAAAGTCCCATTATGAGTACATTAAAGGATAAGCCTAGAAGGTGAAACACAAACTCAGAAAGACAAGACCTAACAGACTCAAATTCAAAGAAAAATTTAATAGAAAATAGACTCAAAAGACCTAGACTCAGACTTAGGCTTATATGACTCAGACATGAACTCAAAAAACTTAGATAGGGGTATAGTAGCGCTGGCACTCTCCTCAAAGTGCCAATTATCAAGTGAAGCTTAAGATGGCCGAGTGAGCTCGATGGTTCAGAAAAGGATTGGTGGTGATGCTAGAATTTAGACATGAGAGCAATGATGTCTCTGCTATCAATAAAGTCTTGAATTTTGTTCTTCAGAGCATTAGATGCATTAGTTTTGTGCCCCATCCCTTGATGATAGTCGCAGTGCTAAGTAGCATTATAACCCTTGGGTAAGGGGTTTAGAGGAGGTTATGGGTCTAAAGGCTTAACCAGATTAGCCTCTAAGGCTTTTTTGTAAACAAAGTTGAAGGGCATGCCTAACTTGGAAAAAGTCCTCCTTATTTTTAACTTTATCGGCTGATGACAGGAGACAACATTTACCTCTCCCCCTCTTTGGGTGGTAAAGTTGGTGGTATTAGTGGTGTAGTTAGTGCTCTTATGATACCTTAAACTAAAGGATTGATCCTTGACTTGTCCCGATTGGATCAAATCCTTGATCTTGGTGGAAGTGACAATGAGAGATTTAAAACTAGAGAGGTATTAATTTTGCAGATAAGCCTAATATTGCAGGAGAAGGATCTTAACGATGATGTCAATTTGCTCTACTTTAGATGGACGGTTCACCATTTGAGCCACTTTTGCCCTCCACCTTATAAGGAACATGGTGAAGGATTCTCTTGGCCCTTGTTTGGTAGTTTCCAAATCTCAACGAGTGACATTCACCTCAATGTTGTAGTGGTATTGCTTGACAATTGCATTACGTATGTCATCTGAAGTCTTCTTGTGATTCTAGTTAAGATCTAATAACCACTTAACAGCAGCTCCATTCAAAGACTGTTGGAATAACTGAGCAAAGAGCTCGTCATCCACATCGAAAGGTGTCATGATGCCCACATACATTTTGAGGTGTGTTTTAGGACATGTGGTGCCATTAAACTTGTCCATGACCAGCATTTTAAATTTTGATGGAACCCATGCATTTGGGAAAAGAGCTAAAGAGTTGACATCTATCATGTCTTCATGTTTTTTAATATTCTTGAGTGTTCTCTCCATGGCCTCAATTTTCTGCATCAATTTCTTAGCTTTGGGAAAGTTAGAAAAATCTCCACTTTGAAAAGGATTCATAGTGGGAGAGGGACTGGTTGCATTCAAGTCCACGATAGGAGAGGTTGAAGCTTCAGGTGCTTTCCCTTTATCAATGAGATCGATAATAAAGGAAGTAAGAGTGGGGGTATGGCTAGTCCCGGCTTAGGTAGATGCAAGCTCAACACAAGCAAGAGGGGGAGTAATAGTGGCATTAGTCATTTCCTTGACCTCATTGATGATGGACTGGCGTTGGGAGTTGAGGGCATCAATAAAGGTGGAAGACTGGGCATTGAGAGCTTTGGTGAAAGTTTTAGCTTGGGTCTGAAGAGCGATGGTGAGTGCAGCTTGAAAAGTTTCCTCCTGTTTCTTAAAGAGATTAGTGAAAAAATTGTTCATTATGTCCTGGTCAAAAGGGCTGAAGGTATTAGCCATCGGTACCTTTAAACAGAAAACAAACAGAAAAAAGGGTAAGAATACAAAATTATGAAGGAAAAAAAAAGGTAGCATGAATGTGAAGGTGCATTGGGAAAAGGATTCCCTCCACATAGTTGGTCACCGGGTTTACATATTGACAGGGTGAGTGTGTGAGGCTGCTATGTTTTTGGGGTAATGGATCACCAGTTTGAGGTTTTACTTTGTCCAGTTTCTCATGTTTATGTATGCATGGCGATGTCATGATGCATGCCAAAAAAGGTTTCATGGGCATATGTACAAATATCTCCATTATTATGGTACATGGAACCTAGGGTCAATGCTAGGGTGACTACATGCACAAGGGTGAAGGGTGGTTTAATTAAGGGTCTCTGTCCCACTAAAGTATTGATATACCTAACCACATGTGAGGTAAAGAGCCTTGTGTGGGTCCAACTTTACTGATTACTCATTACACCACTAAAATGATCGAGGATTCGTTGCGGGGTGGAATGCTTTTGCTATCTCCCAACATACTCAAAAAGAGCTATCAAGCCAGTGTTACTGACCATTCAAGAGTTTGTCTAAAGCTAAGGTTAGGCAAGCAGCCTTTATTATGTAATGTGATGCATGAAAGTCAAATTATACTTAATGAGCCAAATAGAGATTATTTTGGAAAATTTTTCCTTAACCGAATAGTAATTCTCTTATTTTTCTTTTATTCAAAAAAAAAAGTGGCAACTAGTCCCTAGTGGAGTCGCCAACTATGAGGTCTCGCCTGAGCACTGGCCCAGTCTGCTAAAGGTAACTAGGATGCTCATTCGGGGTTTAGACTCATGATAGAACTCTCGAGTTCATATTTGGTTTTTTTGAAAATGATTTTTAGGAATTGCCACCTTAATTTATTATTTTTAAATGGGAAAATTAAGGAAAAAACCCAATTGACTCCAATTCATTAATTTTCAATTAATTTACCTAAAGATAAAATCACTAGTTTCGAACCAAGTTGAGTTTGAGGACTAGGTTTTCGGTTTTAAATAATCTAAACTTGGATTTTAAGTTTAATTTGACTTAAAAATTAATTTCATGAATGACAAATGTTATATGACAATTTAAATATAAAACATAGTAAGATTAGGGGGATAAAACATAGACAAATATGCACTTATCAAATTCCCCCACAATTGAGTATTTGCTTATCCTCAAGCAAACTAAATTGGAACGATAGTTAGAAATAAAATTTCCCCTCTAAAGTTTAAGAAAATCAAATAGCAGACAACAACTCATTATCAGCATGGCTCAGAATTCTCAATCAAATATCAATTCTCAAACATAGTAGTCAAAACAAGAGACAATCATAACAAATCCCACAAGACTGAAGTTTAAATTCCAAAATTACAAAATTGTGCAAACAATTCCATAGTGACAAAAGTTAAAGCAAAACATATTTATATAGATTTTCTCTCAGGTGACTAACTATTTACTTGACTTTTCCTCTTCTTTTTTCTTTTTTCTTTTTTATTCACATCCATTTTTTTTTCAATTAACTAAGGAGCCTAACTTACTCGAATTGTCATTCTAGCCTTTTGATGTGAATGTAAACATTTGTGATGCCAACCCCCGGTTACTCAGCTAGAATCACAAACTCAAATGGCTACCAGCACTATTCATAATCTCAATCCATTCCATTTAAAATGAGTTAAGAACAGTGGAATAGAAACAAATTTTCAAAGCTCCTTTGTATATTTAGCATTAGATTTTGTTTTTTTTTTTTTTAGAAAACAATCAAGCCTCTTAAGATATTGAGTATTTCTATCAAGCTAAAACAAAAGTAATAGTGGAATAAACTATGCACAAAATTGTAATAGAGGTTTCAAACTTTAGAACTTACAAAAACTAGTCAATTCAATTTCTAAACACAACTACCATATTCGATCTTCAATAAATGATCAAGTCAACTAAGCTAAAAATCAATAAGTCATTATCATTTAAAAATTAGCACATTATTTCCTAAAGAGGTTAGATTTCAAATCAAACAATCATCACAATTTAATTCACTTGGAACACAAGGTAAAACAATAAAAGCTCTTCCCCCACACTGAATTAACACATTGTCTCCAATGTGTTATAAATAATGAAAAATAGAAAAGTGAAGAGGACTTCCCTTGGGTATTCCATGAATTAATTTTAGGATTTCTACTCAGTTGCGTGCTTCCATGATCAATCAGTTCTACCTAAAGAGATAGTACTTGAAACCAATCAAGTGAGATCCATTATTAAAAACAAAAATACAACAAAACATATTGAATGAAAGAAAAACACCAAAAATTAAAACTTGAAAAACATTGGGTTGCCTCCCATTCAGCGCCTCTTTAATGTCATAGTAGCTAGATGTTATTATTATCCATCTCCATTCAAAGCAATAGAGACTTCATCATGTTGCTTACCTCTATAAAGTAAGATGAAAATTATGTAAAACTTTTGACCTTTACATAATTTGTTGGTTGTAAATCTCAAATGAAAGGCTCTCCCTTTGCCTCTTTCAACCATCAGCATTTCCATTTTAGGTTTATTTTTAAACACTTCCACCTATGGATTTGATATAGGAATCTCAAAATCGGAATCTAACAAAATTTGCACATGATCCGCTCCATCCTCCTTTTGCAAATATGACATGCTCCACCCAAATTCGCTCACCCTCCACTTTAAAATCTCCATAAAACTAATCTCTTCCCCCAAAGAAAATTTTGAAGACACAAATACTGGCCTTGTATTTGAATCTTTAACAACTAAATAATGAAGGAGGGGAGGTAATGGAGTAAGGTCATTTATGGGTTGGTTATCAAAATATGGAATTTGGGATTCATGAGGGCTAAATATTGGGATCAAGAATGGATTATTTTCTTGGGATACCACTAATTGCTTAGGCTCATCCATTTCTCCATCTTCTATTAATTGCTCACCTAAACAATTTGCTGCACCAAATTCTTCATCCAAATCTTCATCACCATTCTCATCTTCTAATTGTTCGTCATCCCACCAATATGGCATAATTGCTTGAGATTGCTTAGAACAATTCAAGTCAAGGTAATTCTCAGGCTAAGGACATAAGTCAGGCTCACAGTTGAGGTTTTCCCATTCAACTTCCAAGACATCATGTCTTTCATCAAACTCCTCAACCACATTCTTTATAGAATTGATGAACCTTTCTAATGCAAGTTGAAGGGATGACTTCTCTTTCCATGACTGCCTATGCTCTTGTGGTGCATCCTATCCATATTCTTCATAGAAATCAGGTTGATAAGGGTATTCACAATTGAAAAACTGATTTCCTTAGTATCCCCATGTTGGGCTTAAGTGAGGATTCCAACTTTGGTAAGTGTTATAATCCATGGAGAAAAACTTGAAAACACAAACAAGCTAAAAGAAATATAAGAAAATAAATAAATAAAAACTAGATCAATAATCTCTATTGTGTTGCTAGTATTGAAAATTGTTGTCCCCAGCAATGGCGCCAAAAACTTGACGCGTGTTGAACACACCCACTAGGTTATAAAATAAACTCGATGTCTATTCTACCCTAGCTAAAGGCAAGTACACCTATCATTTAGGTAGTATCGCAATAATGAGGTCAATCCCACGAGGACACTATATAAGTACTAGCTCAAACTTTAACTATTGTCTAGCGATCAATATTTTAGAATAATTAAAATAAAAGGAACTAAAGATAATAGTGAGATAATTGATAGATATAAACAAGGATCAAGTTATCTAGATGTGAATCCCCCTAGCTCTCTTGCATTCTATGAATAATGGAATAAATTACATCAAACAATGAATTGAATTGGCATTCCATTAAATTAGATTAAAACCTCTCTTGAGTGATTTAATCCCTAATTTCTAGGTGGAGTGTAAGGAATCTCTTCTCAAATGCAATGAAATAGTTCATGCATTAAGAACAAGGAACAAAATGCCAAAGGATTTTGTAGGCCTATCTCTAGTGCTCTAATTAACCCTCAATTAACATGAGTGATCAATTCATATCAAACTTTCTCAAATCAATAATATGAAAACAATATCTAATTAACAAGCTAGCTTTTGCTAATTAGAATAATAAGATTAATCATGAAAATAAAATAATCAAAGATGAATTCATTGAAAATGAAATCATTCAATCTATACAATTGAAACTAGGGTTCATCAAATCTAATTAAAAAGTAATTATTTCATGCTAGAAATTGAAAACAACAAAGAAAGATAGAAATTAAGAAAACCCAAATAGTTCATGAAAAAGCTTGAGGAAATCTTCATTTCAATCCTTGATTAATGCTTTAGATCTAGTGGATCTTCCTTGAAAATAGCTACAAATCTTCTCTGGAATGAAAATATTTGACTTGCACATGCCAAGGAACCATATGGCACCTCCCTTCGCGGCTTTTAATTTGTTGTTATACAGTGATGTGGGACGTTTCCACGACTGTGGGGTTGCCCGTGGGAACTATTTGGATGAAATTGCAAATTGACCTCTACCCTATGGCCTAGCCCACGGCTATGTGGCTGCCTATAGGACCTAAAAATGATCAAATTAGGCTTTATGGTCTTCATGACTTTTGTAGCTCTTTCTCTTAGATTTACAAAACACCTAAATCCGCTCAATTGGACATTTGTAGCTCAAGTTATGCTCAATTTACACTAAGGTATCCAAAGCTATCAAAATACCAACTTTGCCTACATATTCCACATGGCCAACACCACGCACGTGTCCTTAGGCATTGCTCAAGCATAGGTCTTCAATCCTTCACCCAAAGTGAACACCATTTTTTTATGCCTTAGCTCTGTCATTCCAAACTAAATTGATCTGTATAGAAATCCTTAAAAGAACTCTAAAATAACACTTAACAAACGAATCAAACTCAATTTAAATATAAAACATAGTAAGATCAGGGAATAAAACATAGACAAATATGCACTTACCACCTGCTCATCGGATGGTGAGAGAATATCAAATTGTCCAAAGTGGGTAGTTTAGACATATTGTTGTCTGTGTAACTGTCTGTGTATATTCTTATTTTATTCAAATGTCTAAAATTTTGATACTACCTTCCATCATGTTCTCTTAGTGCACATTGAAATAATATCATGATTATTTGGAATTTTTCAAATATGGTGCACTAGGAGAACTGTAGGGAGATGCTTCTGAAATTTCAATAGATGTATGAATGTAGAATGTAACAGTAATAGTTATGTAGCAATGAGTTTCTAAATGGGTTAGGTTCTTACCTTATAGGGAGGGAGATATAAGGATGTAGAATTAGATGTTACGAACTTAATTAAAATTAAAACCAAATATATAAGTTTAAATGCAATTTTGTTTGTGTGATTTAAAAAATAAATTAATACTGTGGAATATACAGGGAATAATTATGAGGACCGCTAGGAATTGGATGTACTCTAGACTTATGAATGGGTATCTGAATCCGAAATTCTTGGAGGGTTTAAACCAATTCATAGAAGTCTCGATATCTCAGCCACAGTGCATGAGTGGGACAAGTGTTTGATGTCCTTGTAACCATAAGAAATGTCCAAATTAAAATTTCCTTAAACCAGATACTATTAAGTTGCACATTCTGAAGAAGGGTTTTGTACTGAAGTACTATGAATGGTATTTGCACAGTAAAGTCAGTGGGTCTAGATCTTCAACCAGGGCAAAAGTAGGCGGTGAAGATACGGACAATTATCCTCCAACTACATACCATAATATGTTAATGGATGCTGCTAGGCTGGATTTTGATTGGGATGGAATGGAGGAAGCTCTAAATCTGACCACTCATAAACTATATGATATGTTAAAGGCAACTAACGAAGAATTGTGGCCTGGCTGCGTGAAACAATCTAAGTTATCTGCTGTGGCATGACTTCTAAATATAAAGTCAGAACACCATCTATCTGAAAGGTGTTATGATGAGATATTACAATGGTACAACCAGTTGTTGCCTATAGATAACACAATGATGGATAGTTTCTACAGTACTAAGAAATTAATGCAGGGTTTGGGCCTTCCAATTGAGAAATTTCATTATTGCAAGAATAATTGCATGATTTACTGGGGTGAAGACAGTAATCTAATTGCATGTAAATTTTGTGATTGGCTAAGATATAAGCCAAGACATCGGGGTGCATATCCATAAAAAAAAATTCCATATAAGATCATGTTTTACTTCCCTCTCACTCCAAGGTTGTAGAGATTATATACCTCTAAGGCAACTGCAAAGCATATGAGATGGCATGTGAAACATACAGAGGAAGATAGGGGGATGTGATACTATTTAGATTCTATAGAATGGAAACACTTCAATAAGGTGAATCCAGATTTTGCTTCTGAAATTCACAATGTCCATTTAGGCCTATGCACTAATGGCTTCCAATCTTTTGAACAATCAGGACAACAATACTCATCATGGCAAATTATAGTAATGCCATATAATCTGCCTTTAGGGATGTGTATGAAGAAAGAGTACATGTTCCTATCTGTAATAGTCCCTAGACCAAATAATCAAAACAAAAGTTGGATGTATTTTTGTAGCCTCTCATTTCAAAATTACTATGGTTATGGAATATAAGCATCGAAACATATGATGTGTCTATGAAGTAGAATTTTCAAATATGAACTGCTCTGATGTGGATTATGAGTAATTTCCCTATATACAGTATGTTGTCTGGGTGGAGTACTTAGGATAGACTTGCATGTCCATATTACAAGAACTAATGGATTCTTTCACTCTTCCTAAAAAGGGTAAACAATCGTGGTTTGAGTACCATTGCAAGTTCTTACCGCCTGATCATCCTTTTAGATAGAACAAAACATCTTTTATAAAGAACAGAGCTGTTCTAGCATCTATTTCTCCTATACATTTGGGAATTGAATTATTGTAGGAAATAACTAGCTTGAAGTTGATGAGGGTGACTGAAGTAGGAGTTGATGATGTGAATGCTCAAATTACAAAACAAAGTGGATGTGGATGGAAGAAATGAAGTTTACTTTGGGATTTACCATATTGGAGGACTAATTTGATCAAACATAATTTGGATGTCATGCATGTTGAGAAGAATGTGTTTGAAAATATCTTCAACACAGTAATAGACATCCTAGGGAAAACCAAAGATAATAGTAAATCCAGATAGGACTTGAAACATTTTTGCCTTCGTAAGGAGTTAAAGATGGATGAAGTGTCTGGAAAATATCTGAAGGCAAAATATATGTTCAATAAGCGGGCCAAACAAGTCTTATGTGAATGGCTAGAAGATCTAAAATTTTTCAACAGGTATGTATCTAATATGGGTCGATGCATTGATTTGCGAAAACTAAGGTTGTTTGGGATGAAGAGCCATGATTGTCAAGTTTTTATGCAACTCTTGCTTCCTATTGCTTTTTGTGAAATTTTGTTGAGAGATGTCTGGCAACCATTGATGGAGTTGAGTTTATTTTTCAAAAAACTAACTTCAACACTTCTTAGGGAAGAGGACATGGCAAGGCTTGAAAAATACCATTCCACTCATCTTATGTAAACTGGAACATATTTTTCCTATAAGTTTCTTTGACTCCATGGAGCATCTATTAGTACATCTTGCTTATAAAGCTCGCATAGCAAGTCCCGTTCAGTACCGATGGATGTTTCAATTTGAGAGGTAAAATATTTTACTATTTTAATATTTACAATCACATCCATTAATTTATACCCAAATGTTGTAATCTATGATAATTATCTATTGTAGATTTAATAGACATTTGAAACATAATGTCAAAAATAAAGCAAGGGTTGAAGCCTCTATCTGTAAGGCAGACTTAGTTGAGAAAGCCTCATCATTCTGCTCTTATTATTTTGAACCCCATGTCTATATAAGTCATAGGAGAGTAGCTCAAAATGATGATAATGAAATGCTTGAAGAAGCAAATATTCCTGGTATTTTATCAATATTTACTCATCTAGAGAGACCGTTCGATCGACCTAAAATAAGATTGATGAACGACGAAGAATATAAAGTAGCTCAATCTTACATCCTTCTGAATTGCTTCGAAGTTGCAAAATACATCAAGTAAGTTACAACTTTATTCATTAATCCCATATTCTGCAAAGTTTCCTTTCTATTTTACTTATTATTTTCCTTATGAATGAAGCTTATAAATTGATATGTTGAAACAAACTGTGCCGAATATAACAACAATTGATATAGACAAAAAAAAATTAGAGATAGAATTTGTGCAGTGGTTTCATTCATATGTAAGTTTAATGTAGTACCGTTACTTAAAAATTAATCTTAAATTTGTATCCTATAGCATCATATTTGTATATTTATTTTTGTTATAGGCCACTGATCCTATGAATAGAATTACAAATCAATTCATTTTTTATCTGTCTAGTGGTCCGTTACGATATGTTGCAACCTATCCTATTTGCTTCGTGAATGGTTACAAGTTCCATACTGAAAAGTGAAATTCAGGTAGGTCATCAATAAATAGCAGGGTATGTATAAAGGGTTCCAATTATAGTGAGAATGCATTTGACCATTACGGTCGATTAACGGATGTAATGCAATTGGAATACCCTACACTTCCAATTAAGAGAAGGACTATTTTGTTTAAGTGCGAATGGTTTAATCCAATGCCAAATGTGGGAACAAAAGTTCATGAGCAATATAATCTTGTTGAAGTCAACCATAGGTGGCAATTCAATAAATATGAGCCATTTATACTAGCAATGCAAGCTTTTCAAGTGTATTATGTTTCCTATCCGAGTCTATGATGAGATAAAGTGGATTGGTGAGCAGTATGCAAGATTAAAGCTAGATCATTTGTAGAGATTAAGGAGGATAGTGAAATAAGTACAACATCTAAAGAACCATTTTAGAACGATGAAGTTGATGAGCTTATACTCGAAGTTAACGATGACGAGCCTCCTGCAACTTTAAATGATCCTGACGAGCCATTAGTTGAAATGGATGAGAAGATGATAATGATATAGAAGATGAACTCGAATTTTATTTAGATGTCGAGACATCTAAGGAAAACATAGACGAAGATAAGCTCCAAGAAATAGATTCTGAATAAATGTATTTATATTTCAATGATTGTGTATGGATTTTTCCTAAATTGTGTAAAAGAATATTATTTTTATATTTACAATGTTACATTTTATCTCAATGAAGTCATTTCTAACTTGTGTTGCAATTTTTTTTTATATTTACATTGTTATTCTGCAATTACGCCATATCAATTTTCCACATTTTATTTTTATTTTTTTTTACTTTTTATGTACCATTAAATAATGAATGACTTTATTAAACTTAATAAATTATATAGATGTCGACTCCGAAACGTGTACCGACTCCAGGAGATATTCTTGGTAGCAGTACATTGATGTCCTAAAAATGGCATCACTCCTAGGGAGGGCCTGCTACCACTAGTGATCTTCCTACCACCAGTGCATCACTTTCCACTATGTTTTCTTTTTTACCATCTATCTCTCCTTCTATACCTCCCACATTCACCCTTTCAATCATCACCACACAGATCCCTTTATCCTCTCCACCTTTCACGTTTACTGCTCCATTCACCAGTCTTATACTTTCATCACCTTCCATTATTCCTTCTTTCATTTCCCCTCCATCTACTATGCCTTCTTCTGTTACCCCTATATCTACTGTCCCTTCTTTGGTTACCCCTCCATCTATTGTCCCTTCTTTTGTTACCCCTCTATCCACTGTTCCTTCACCCATTACTCCATCTACCCATCCTTCATCTTCTACACCTATTGCTGTGAGGCCTCACCCAAGCACTGATCTGATCTGCTGAGTGGGATCGAAATTCTCATTTGGGTTTAAACTCATGATGAAACCCTCGGGTTCAGATTGGTTGATTTTGAAAAGAGTCGCCACCTTAATTTTATTTTATTTGGAAAAAGATTAAGGAAAAAATCCAAATTGACTCTAATTAATATCCCAAAGGAAAAGATCACTAGCGTTGAAATCAAAGAGGATTTGAGGACTAGGTTTTCAATTTATTTAGAAAAATGATTAGTTTGACAAATTTAATAAAAAATGACTTAAAATGAATTTCATGAATAACTTACATAATGCATGAACAATTATATAATGCATGAATAAACAAATAAATAAACATTCATTCAAAGCGAAAAAGCAAATAAAGTAAATGAATTAATTTTACAATTCAAAACCAAAATAGGGGATAATTCCTCTAGCCCTTATAGGTTCTAAGGAAGTCGCACATTCCCCAAAATAATTCTAAGATAACAAATAAAGAAAAAAAAAAGAAATAAAACTAACATCATAACAAAAGAGACAAACTAAAAGCAGATATCGTAAAGAAAAGAACTACTTCATACAAGAGAAGGATTATTTCTTATTTAAATTGGATTTGATGCTTTAAACAAGCAAGCCTACGTATCCCTTTGAATGAGAATCAAAATTCACGTAGTTCACCCTTCTTGTAAAGGGGTTAGTTTAACCTAGCCATTTTAGCATGTTTCAGTTCATTGATTGAAAGGTGGGTCAATTGATTAAACAAGTAGAATTATTGATTACCAAGTTGTTAATTAGGTCAAGTTTTAATTAACAAGTTGATGCATCAATTCAAATCATTTACCAAATTCATTAAATCATATTTTAATCAACATGCCTCAAAATAATGAAAGAAAATGACAAAACATGCCAAGCAAAGAAATAATAAACGAAAAGAAAAAACTAAGCAATACTAAGGAAGAATAACAAAACAGACAAAACAAAATAATATAAAGCAAAAGAAACACTAAAACAAAATAAGAAAACAAGAAGAAAAAAAAAAGAGAATAAATACCTTATAAGAACGAGGCTTGTGGACGTAAGGCAGATGAAGTGGACAACCGAATTGCAATTCCACCTTCTCAGCTTGGTGGAACAACAACCTTAGAATGGAGACTTGGACGGCGTTATTGGGAGCTCCTCGAACTGATTTGAGGACAGCTACCTTAAAACGACCATCCAAATAAAAAATTTAAACTAAAAGTTCGTTCCTTTTGAATCAAACTTGTGGAGATAGTTCGCTTAATGCAAAGGCTAATCAAGCAAACCATGAGGTTAAGAGGTCTTTAGAAAGGAGTGGGAGGACCCCTATATATAGGGGAAGGTTTTATACACTTTCGATGTTGGAAAAGTGCACAAAATGAAGAAAAAATGAAAAAATATAGAAAAACCTTATTGCAGTCGACAGAATCCTTGCGGCAGCTGCAGACTTCTTCGCGGCAGCCGCAAGTCAGCATGCGGTAGCCATAGCCATTTCAGTGACAGCCGTAGGGTCTTCTGCAGCTACAGGATGAATTTCGCTCGTTTTACAATTTTTGGCCCGTTTTCACCCATTTCAGCTCTGATTTAAGCCCAGTTTGATTCTACGGATTTATAATTGAGTGCCAGTTGTCTAGAGGTGCAAATTTGAGGGTTCACAATTGCCAGTACCTCTGCAACTACTCGTACCATAGTAATAGGTCCATCCACAGCCCCACCAATCCTGACACTAGATCCGAGGTGTAGGCAGTATCTCACGCTGGTTGGAGATGTATAGGTATTATATTTCTTAAGGTAATTCCTAATTTATAATCTCTTGCTTTTCATTTAACTAACATTTAGGCATTTTAATTACAGGATGATCCGCTAAAGTCGGTGCGGACAATTTACAAGATATTCAAGAACCAGCTGAGACTTGAAAGCACGCGTTGGAAATCAGTACCTTAGGAGACAAAAGAGTTCTACTGGAAGGAGGTTCAGGTAATGAATAACTTATTATATAGAATTCGAAATTATATATATATATATATATATATATATATATATATATATATATATATATATATATATATATATATATATATATATATATATATATATATATATATATATATATATATATATTCTAAAATAATAAATATAATAATAATACATAATAAAATATATGTTTTATATAATACTATATTAAAATATCATAAGTATAATAATATATAATAAACTATAATAATATATAATAAAATATAATAATTTATTAGTAGTATATATTAAATAGAAACATACTATTAATAAATTAATTTTGAATTTTATTTATTCATTATTATTTATATACTAACTTTTATTTTTGTTTTTTTTTTCAAAAGTACTACTATTGAAACCTCGCTATGTCAGAGATGGTGAAAACAACCTTCTTTAAGAAGATTGCAATTCGATACAAGAACTTCCTCTACAACGTCAAGAGGAAGGGGAAGAAAGAGACGTGAATCTCTCAGAAGACTTAAGATACTTGGAAGAAACACTGGGATTCTCTTGAGCATAAGTAGCTATCCCATAAGGTATTCCTAAATAGAAAGTCAGATAAAGACAGTCCAGTGAGTAGACCATCTAAGCATACTGGAGGTTCTATCTCTGCAGCGGAGCATGTCAGAAAAGTGGTAAGATGTCGATTTTTGGTACTTACTTTAAAAATTCATTTATTTTTTTAAGTTATTAATTTCATAATTTTTTTATTTACTAATTTTGGGATTATACTTTTAATTTGTAACAGAAAAATAATCTTGGTTAGGACTCTACTCCTGAGGAGATATTAGTGCACATCCACATGAGGAAGGAAGACCAACAAACCTTTGTCGACCAGTGCTCCTAGCAGATTCATGTAAGTTTTAATTACTAATTTTCCTATTAAAGTAAATTAAAAATTTTAAATGCTAACTATTATTATGTAAAAAACAGGAGGATCTCATAAATCTCCGCGAGCATATGTCACAGCTGGCCCCTAAATCTACTGAGCCAGCTCCAGTAGATGAGTTTAAGCTATACTTCAGAGCTGTTGGTAGGTCGGGAGAAGGGACTAGTCTACAGGATGGGTTCAATGGCTCGCTCATTTGGACATCTCGGAGCCAATTCTTCCTTGGCTCCACCACCGCCACTGTCGTCTACAGCTGAGCATATGCAATAGAAGATTGATAGGCGA
Source organism: Reutealis trisperma (assembly GCA_947687605.1). NCBI lineage: Eukaryota > Viridiplantae > Streptophyta > Magnoliopsida > Malpighiales > Euphorbiaceae > Reutealis > Reutealis trisperma. The sequence goes on from CANTUT010000869.1 coordinate 19,834, forward strand.
GTAACTCAAATGCAAGAGGAGATGCAGCATGAGATGCAGCGGACAGAGCAGGAGCAGGTCTGCCAGCAGGTTGAGCTGCAGATGCAGCAGTTCTTCCCATGGTACTTTGCTGGTGGTGTTACTTCTCCACCTGTTTCACCACTGGTTTCTACTAGTTCTCAGCATACTTCAGCTGGAGATGCTGCTATTGCTGCTGCTAATACATAAATAGTAGTTCTAGAGCATGGCCAGCATTATCAGGAGAGCCACGAGGAGGATGATGATGCTTAGGAGCACAATTAGTTTTTTTTTTTCTTTTTTTAGTTTAGTTATTTGCAATATTTATATGGTGTACAATATATTATATTTTTTGTAAATAATATTATGTTATATAATACTTAATTTTGATATTCATATTATATATTTATTTATAATTTTTTAATTAATATATATTTTATAAAATTAATTTATTAAATATTATTTTAAAAAAATATACTGTCCAATTTACTAATGGATCATTGATTGAATGTAAATATTAAAAATATTTTTCATATTTTACTGACTAATTATTTACCAAAATTGTTATTAAATTATTTTTTTAAAGAATACTAACGGATTAATGATCGTTTCTCATAAAATATTATTTTTTTAAACGTAGTTTACTGACGGATTACTGACCATTACGTTAAAATATTATTTTTGACTAGAACTTACTGACGGATTACTGACCAATCAAATTATTTAATTATATTTTAATGACGAATTACTAACCAATTATTGACGAATAATTATATTTACTAATGGATTAGTGATGGACTATGATTATTTAATACCTTTTGCAAATGAAATTACCAATCATTTTTTAATAAAATACTAACTGAATTCCATTGGTAAATTTATGGATGGATTATTTTATCTGTTGTTAATTAATTACTAATCATCGTTTTACCGACGGATTTTGTCCAACCTGAATCTATCAGTAAATTCATTTACTGACGGATTTTTAATGGTTACTAATGGATTTTTCTGTCGGTAAATGAGTGAATTTTTATAGTGCGAGTTTCTCAAGTCTCTCATCATTCAAGCATCTAATTGTTGGACCTTCAGTTCAAGCTCTGCAGCTCACTTGGCCATTCACGTACTCACCTGCCTTTAGACTAAGCACCTTAGCTCACACATTTAGGCTTCCAATTGCCACCATATCAAGCTCCTCCACTCATCTCCTCATTCAAGCATCTAGCAGTCTTCATATCATGCTCATCAAATGCAATTTCATTAGTTATTTCGTCTATAGTATAGATGAATCACAAGCAATAAAAAAATATATCGACTACCTTAGCTCGCTCTTTGATATGCTCAATTAGATTAGGAAGCAAAGAGGCTTCTAATAAGGACTAAAACTGACCTCCAACAACTAAAAGACACGCGTACGCATAGGGGTTCCCATTCTCCTCTATAAAAGGTAAAAGAAAAGTTAAAAAGGGGGGAGTTCATTCTCTTTCTCTCTCTCTCTATCTATCTCTTTAGCTGACATCCTCTCAATTTTCTCTACTAGCCACTAACTTGGGCGTCAGAGACTTTCCACCAAATTTACTTTGAGAAACTCCTAATTCACTTCTTTTTGTCTATAGGTCCTACTTCTAGCAGGGTTCTCTATCAACAGTACCACGAGATTTCGAATTCATCAATTAGCAATATGTATGATAGCGTAATTGTTGCAATAGAGTTGTATGGAAGAAGAATAATGAGATACGGTCAAATCAGAAACAGCTGTCTCCACTACATCTATAATTTAAGGGTTTGATTAATTAGTGAAAGAATTCAATTTTTTTTTCTTTATTAGTTGGATTCCATTCTTGACTTCGGCACTCATATGATATAACTATGTTATCTTTTTTCATAGCTAAAGCCTCATTTATATTGCTATGATATTTACACATGATTTGTATTATTTTAGAATTAATTAATTAGTAATAATTTTAATGGCCTTACATTTGATTTTTTGAACAAGTCCCATTAAAAGTTGAATGGAATTTGATAATTTCCACAAGAAGAAACAAATATCCAATAAAGACTTGAAGTTGAATGGAATACAGTATATATTTCGAATAACCTCCCTGGCATGCATATGTTTTTATTTTTTTTTCCTGTATTACGCCTTATGTTGTCATATTTCGCTTGCACTTATTTTTATTTTTTTTTTCAGAAATTATGCAATTTCATTGCAGTTTCTGTTTCACTTATTGCCCGTTTAGTCTTCTCTGGTATTTTAATTTGGTAAATGACCCAACAATTTTTATATAATGACATGTGATTAATTTATGTAATTATCATGTTTCCATCTTTATTGACTTAAGACTTTCCAGAAGTGGGTAGGTTTTGTCCCATTTTATTTTATTTTTTCTTTATTTTTTATTTTTTATTTTTTATTTTTTATTTTTTTTGCCAAACTTGTCCCATTTTATTTAAGACTTCTGTATATATCTATACTATATATAAATATATAATAAGGGAAGAGAAAAAGCACATTTACCAATATATTTTTATTATTTTTGACTAATTATTCTTATAAGTAAAGGTTAGTTTGATAATTTAATAATTAATAAATTAATTAATTAAATAATAATACTATTTTTTAGGATAGGTAATCATTATTTAATTAGAAAAGTACGTATAATTAATATATCATATTTTAGAATTGATAATTTATTAATTAATAAATCACCAATTGCCAATACACATATCTTTTGAATAATAAGAAATTATTTTTTTTATCAAAAGAAAAAATTTACTTTTTAGTTTATTATAATTTATTTCTTTATTTTCCTTAATAAACTTTGTACATGTTTAAATCAATTTTTATAAATATAAATATTATATTATAAAATTAATTTATTAATTATTAAATTACCAAACTAACATTTATTTATAAAAATAATTAGTCAAAAATAATAAGAATATCTTGGTAAATATTTTATAACAATTTATAAAATTCCCCTATTGGATTATTACATCTCCAATTAAAAAAAATTCAGAATATAATTTCAATTTAATTATAATGTCATTCTTATGTTTCATTAATTAACCTTTCATAAGATCTAAAATTTATCCTATTTTAAAACCACACTCTTATGTTCCATTAATTAACCTTTCATAAGATTTAAAATTTATCCTATTTTAAAACCACATTAGTGTTAATGAAAACTTAATTGTGAAGTAATAAATTAAAAATAGCAAAAAAAATTTTTATATTAACAATAAAAATAGATCAGTTTATTTGTTTAAATACAATGTTAATTTTCAAAATAATAATTAATATATTATTTTATGACGATATATTATATTATGTTTTCTTATATTTTGATATTAAATATCAAAATTGCAAAAATGTAAGTTGTTATAATAGAACAAATTAATATTTTTATTAATTTATATAGTTAGAATTAACAATTTATTGCAAGTGTGCTTTACAATACTATGTTAATTAACAATATATTTTTTTAGAGAAAATGACACGAGAAATTAATAAATAATTTTAAAATTTTATCTTCAAAAAAATTGATTATTTTATATTTTTAATGAGCAAACCCAATTGAATAAAATTAATATTGATAGTAAATAAAATGTTTATTCTTTTGCTTAGCCAAATAATATAATTTTTTTAATAAAAGAAAAAAGAAATTAGCATATTCATACTTACTAAGATACGATTAAATTCAACAGTTTTTTTCATGTTCTATAATAGCAAAAAATTAATCTATAGTTACTCTTTGATTTTCTCTATATTTGTTAAGCAAATAAGAACTATCTGAAATTTAAATTATTAAATCCTTTGAAGAAATAAAAAAATTAAGAATTTCAAATTATTATATTGTCAAATAAATTTTAACTTATATTAGAGAAAATTTTTATTCAAAAAAATAAAAAGATAAAAGTATGACATTTAAAAATAAATGTTAATAAATAAATAAATTGAGTCCAAAATATCTAATATAATATATAAAAATATGTAAATAAGTAAATTTTTAATATGAATTGAAAAAGACAAAAGTTAAGTCAAATTTTATATTTACTTTGAATCAAAAGATATCTTTATTTGATATTTATTTTGAATTAAATAATCGAAACATCATAAATTAAATTTTTTTCTTATTTTTTATTCATTTTATTACTTGCTAACACTAAAACTTATATTGATATACACAAGTACAAAATCTAGGTACAACACAATACTAATGAACTTCACTTCTTATTTCAAAACAATCTATTGCAAGTATATTTATAATATTGTGTTAATTAGCAATATATTTTTTCAGAGGAAAGGACATAAGAAATTATTAAATAATTTTGAAATTTTATCTTTAAACAAAATTATTATTTTATATTTATAATAAACAAATCTGACAAAATAAAAATAATATTAATAATAAACAAAAGGTTTATTCTTTTGCTTAGCTGAATAATATAAAATTTCTTTTTTAATAAAAGAAAAAAGAAATCAGCAATTTTCATACTTGCTAATATACGATTAAACTCAATAATTTTTTTTTCATATTCTATAATAGTAAAAAATTAATTTATAGTTGCTCTTTGATTTTCTCTATATTTGCAAAGCAAATAAGAACTAATCCAAAATTTAAATTATTGAATCTTTTGAAGGAATAAAACTATTAAAAATTTTAAATTATTATATTATTAGATAAATTTTAACTTATATTAGAGAAAATTTTTATTCAAAAAATAAAAAGACAGAAATATGACATTTAAAAATAAATGTAAATAAATAAATAAATTGAGTCCAAAATATTTAATATAATATATAAAAATATGTAAATAAGTAAATTTTTAACAAGTGTTGAAAAAGACAAAAGTTAAGTCAAATTTTATATTTACTTTGAATCAAAATATGTATTTATTTGATATTTATTTTGGATTAAATAGTGGAATTCTCATAAATTAAAAATTTCTTTTCCCATTTTTTTATTTATTTTATTATTTGCTAATACTAAAGTTTACACTGATATACATAAGTACAAAATCTAAATACAATACAATACCAATAAACTCCACTATTTATTTCAAGAATAATATACTTCTTTACACACAATTTCATGCATTGCATGACTGTATATTTATAAAGAGCTAAATTAAATTTAAATATTTTATTTATAAAATTTATAAAAACTCAATTGTTTCAAATTTGAAAAGGTTTTATTTAAATTGATAAAAAGATCGAGAGAGAATATTAAATAATAATATCAAATATAATAATAAAAAAAAGATGTGGAATGTACTAATAAATATTTTTAAACACATTATTACTAAATAACTTATCACCTTACAAATTGAAAGTAAAAATTAATTATCCTATAATATTACTAAATTGAACAATGATAGCGTGTAAAAAATTTAATAGGAATGTTACACATGCTAAAATAACAGTAGGATAAAATACAGAAAAACAAGTTCTATTGCTAAAAATACTACTATCATCAGCTGAAAATGAGAAATATTATTTTCATTTTAAAAGAAACAAGTTTTCTATGCGTCTTTATTTTACAATGATTATTAATAAAGTATAATGACAAAAAAATACCTAATATAGAGGTGTATTTACCATGAATAATTGTATGTTATATTATCAATAGGTGTTTGAACATCTATTATGAAAATACTGGTCAAAAGTGGAAAGTCAAATAAAAGAAATTATTTAAATTAAGAATATAGTTTATAAAGAAATTTTATTGTGTAATGGGTATTATAATTTAAAAAATAATATTACATAATATTCATTTAAATTATTTATATGTTATATAGCACTTATACTAATATTTATTATATAAATATTTGCAAATTAAATTATATTTTAAAATGAATCGTAACGAGTCGTACTGAAAATTAACTGGGAAGCACATTTGAATAAAACTTGTGTTATAAAATAAGTATTTCAAACAATAAAAAAAACAACAACAACAATGATCTTCTGATGAAAAAATCATGTTTAGAACTGAAATATTATAAATTCCAAACTTGAATTATATTTAATTAACAAAAATAAAATATATCACAAATTTATTTGTCTAACATAATGAAAATTATTTGATCATAAATTTAATGGCTCAATACAATAAAAATGTTAAAAGAAAAGAAAATATTTGAGTTTAAATCTCAAATTAATATTAAGCTCTCTGCATTAAACTAATAATATTCCAATAGATACTTTTTTTAATGAAATGTTTAGTTTTAGTGTGAATAATTTAGTTGGCCAAACCTAAGAAATCAACTCGATATAATATATAAAATTAGTATTATTATTTAAAAGAAAATAAAGAAGTTAGTCAATTCGGATAAAAAAACATATTGCATTTCTCAAATAAATAAATAAATAAAATATTGTACCCAATGGTGGATTTACGGCTAGGACTGTGCAAATGGTCGGTTCAGTTCAAAATTGAACCGAACCGAAATAACCGAACTACTGAACTTAATTTTTTCTTAAACCGAACCGAATCGAACTTTTAATAAAAACCGAATTGAACCAAACAAAAAAAATTTGATTCGGTTCGGTTCCGTCCATCGGTTTGGGCTGCTGGGCCTGGTAGTTGGGTTTTTTCATGGATTTAAGACAAAATTAATGTAACTTTTAATTTTGCAGCTTTCATTAAGGATATAGAAAATTTAAATTATCCACTTATCATAGATTATCACTTTAAAGAGGAAAATAAAATTACTTTTAATTTTATTTAAAAAATTATAAAAAAATATAAATCATTATTAATAAATTCATCCATTATAGCAAATTCTCCCTACTTCTACAATGAATTTAATAGAACTAATAATCATTATATCTCAAATAATAATTCTAGGGCCGGCTAAAGGATATGAGAAACAGAAAGGGTTAGAGAATAATCTTATTCTTTACCTTATATTTTACTGATTATACATAATATTTGAAATATTTTATATAAAGTAATATAACTTCGATCGGTTCGGTTATAACCGAACTTCTTATGGTTAAAACCGAACCAAACCGAAATTCACTTCGGTTTTATAAAATATTAACCGAACCAAACTATATTTATAAAAAAACTGAACTGAACTAGTCGGTTCGGTTCGATTTTTCAGTTTTGGTTCGGTTTTGCTCATCCCTATTTACGGCTCGCTAGGTGGCCCCAACAGTGCACCTAGCCTCATAATTTTATTAAAAAAAAATTTTGTATCTATAATTTTTTTTTAATTTATTCCCCTTTTTTTTTTTTTTTTTTTTTAACCTTTTTTAGGTCTAACAATTTTTCTGGGTAGACTTTTAATCCCTTCATCCGATATTTAATACCTAAATTTTGTTTTTATAAATTAAATAGATAATTATTTTTCCTAAAATAAATATTAAATATATACTTTTAAATCTGATTATCAAAAATATCTTGATGACTAATAAACATATAAATTTATAATCCTAAGAAAATAATATTCCCCTCAATTAAAATTCGGGTCTGTCACTAATTTTAGACTCATGTATGGTTTGTTTATTGAGAGTTAAAAGGATAGAATAGTAATAAAATTTAAGAGCCTTAGAAGTGAAAATTTTCAAACTCTAGTCTTTCAAAGCAGAAAAATTATTATTAATTTAGTGAAAAATATTAAATGAGAATTATGTGTAACCTATTAAGCTTCTAATGAATCAAAAAAAAAAAAATTGTCTCTAAGGTGTGAAATGGATTACTTCAAGTTATGAGTAGGGCTGCATCATCTACCATGTAGATATGCACAAGAAAAAAAAAATCAAATTTAGGTCGATTTGTGAGTTTTGATAAGTTGGGTGGAATGACTCAAAGTAATAATTTTTTTCTAAATTTATTGCTTTAAATTTAAATTAATAAAAATATAATTTAAATCATGTTAAATTCAAATAGTGTTAGGTCAAACTCAAGTATACCACATTCATATATGATCAATTCTAACTCTTAAGAGTCATTTGAATTTGAAGTAAATTTTAGATGTCTTGAATCAAATTTATAGATTGGATAAAAAAGCATTCGAATTTGAAGCAAATCTTAAAGGTCTTGAATCATTTTTATAAATTGAATAGAAAGTCATTTGAATCAGAAGTTATAAGAATAAAAAATAATTTGCTTAGATCCAAAGACACGTGTTCTACAGGGAGCTTCCATTTTCTCATATATAAAAGTATTTTTCGTGTAACTTCCATTCAAAATCTTATTTCTAAACTCTCTCAGCTCTCTAACCTGAGTGTCGGATGTTCCTCGCTGAACCACCTCCGACGAATTCCTAATTCCTCTGTATCTTATGTTTATAGGTTACCTTTCAGTAGAGCTATCATCTAATCTACCAGCTAAATTTTATCCTTGAATTTAAAATGTCTTGAATCAAATTTATAAATTGAATAAAGAATTCATTCGAATAAAAAAAAAAATTCATTCAAGACATGTCAAATTTGCTTCGACTTCAAATGACTCTTAAAAGTTAAAATTGATCTCGAATGAATGTGGTATGCTTGAGTTTGATCTAACACCATTTGAATTTAACATGATTTAGAAAAAAAAAATAAAAATAAAAAAAAAAAAATAAAAAAAAAAGGGAAAATGGTCCAAAATAGCTTCACCAAAAGTCTAGTCTTTGCCTGACTTGCTTTACTGGGCGGACTTAATTGAAGTCAATATTTGGCTGTAAATGAATTCTATCGCAATCTGATGTTGTTGTATGTGCCTGTCTGAACCAGAAGAAATGTACTACCTTTTGTTTTTTTGTTTTTTCTGTGTTGTATGTTTCCATTCTGTTCTGCTGATAACGAATCAATTTGGATCACTAAACTACCCAGCAGTAGTAATTTTGGCACCTTAATTAATATTAATGAACCTCTTTTTCTATAAAAAGAAAATAATAATAATAAGTGAATTTAGATGTTTTGGATGAAATTTATATATTGGGTAAAAAATTTACCAATTTTGCTATTTTTCACTAGCATGTAGATGCGTTAATTACTACTCGGTCCAACTCCGACCATCAATTACACTATGTATAGGTGGAGATGAATTTAAAAGAAAGGGAGAGGAATAAAGGAGAAATTAGTAACTATTTTATTTGGCATTTATTTTTTTTTTAAAAAAAAAGGAAGGGAGTAATTCACTTTCATTCCTCTTATATAAGTCGAAATTGGTTACACTCCAAATTGGAGTTTAAAAAATTTCAACTCTTAATGGGATATTATAATTTTTTTGCATAGCCATTTTTACGTTAATATTACTCTATATATCTTTAATATTATCCTTCATCAATTTAACTGTATTCCAAATAAACTCTTATATATTTTTTACGTTAATATTACTCTACATATATTTTTCATGTTTGAATATTTCAATAATATTAGTTGGGATTTCTATTTCTTTTCTAAAATCACTTCTAAATGTGGATGTAATTAACTTGTCTCTTTTTTTTTTTTTAATGAATTCATTTTAATGTATTTAATTCTATTTCAAAATTATTAATAATGATCTTAAGTTTTTATTATTTGAAAATTATTTTCAAAAATTTAACGTGAGTAGTAGATTTTATTCTATTAAAAACTTATTTGTATTCTTCTTATTTTCTTTATAATTTCCTTAATGTTTTTTTATCTTTTTATAATTATAATTCATATCATTTCCCTTTCATCCAAACAAAATAATATTATTTTCGTTCTATTCTATTTGTTAATCAAATTTTAATTTGGCAAATAACGTAAGTTGAAATTTTCTCCTTCCCCTCCGCTCCTCTCCTTGTAAAATAACTTCTTCTCCCCTTTCCATCTTGTTGCCATGCATAGTGTTAGACAATATTAATGTCTTGATTTAGAATATCTCATAAGAGATGCATAGACCATTTGAGTATTGTTGGGATATATGAACTTTTTGCTCAAAATAATGGAGTTCATATTTAAATATCACATAATAAATTACTTATTGGAATAATTGAATATGAATCAAACAGCCAATGACGGAGCTATAGAAGAGCCGAGGGTGGTCATGGCTACTAACCTTTAAAATACAAAAATTTTTAAGTGTAAAATTATTAAAAAAAAATTTATATATTGTATTTAACCCCATATTTTAGGTGAAAATTTTCTTTAAATGTATAAAAGTTAATTTAATTATATATACCGTCTTGATATAAATTATAATCTAAGAAATTTAGCCCCATAAAAAAATTTTCTAACTCCATCACTGCAAACAGGTAAGTGGATATTTCTTTATCGAAAGTCCACCTCAAGAGGTTAGTGACTAGTCTATTATTACAAGGAAATAACCTTCCTATTTCCCCAAATTAAGTTGACCTTACAATTGAAAATTGAAAACAAATATTAGTATGTTAGTGAATAATGACCTTAAAATTCACATGTTTAAGAAGAAACCCAGAGAGTAGGAGGAAAGAACGGCTATATATTTATATATTAGACCAAGGTCTCTTCTTCTTGTTTTGTTTATTCAATTATATATACTTATTTTCTCCTTTATTATTTTATGCTTCTTCTTATAGTTAGTAATATGGAATAGAAATGGTCTCTTCTCGTCAATGGTCCTCCTTTAGAAACGTGTGAGGCCCACTGCTAGACCATGAATATTTATTTCATTTTCAACTTTCTTTAAATTTCATATTATATGATATATATAGAGAGAGAGAGGCCTTCCCATTAATTCCCTTGTCTGATCTTGTGTTGAGTATTTAGAAACAAAATTTGATTAATTTCAGACTTGAAAGTTGAAGGTGTCAGCTTCAATGGAATTTGATCTGCTTCCTGGCTTTAGATTTCATCCAACTGAAGAAGAGCTCTTAGATTTTTACCTTAAAAAGATGGTATTAGGAAAACAATTACATTCTGATATTATTGGTTGCTTGGACATTTATCACTATGAACCTTGGAATTTACCAGGTAATTACTAACTAATTTTTTATTTTTATGTTCAATTTAATTAACTTTCTTAAATTTTCTAAATCAGAAATTTTTTAATATTAAAATTTGATTGTTATGTATGGTTGTTGTTCTTTATTTTTTATTTTTTATTAAAATTTATTTATTTTTATTATTTAATCTCCTGAAACAGGAAAAAAAAAATTGTCCCGATTGTTACAAATTTTTATCATAAAAAATATAAATAAAAAATAGAAATGATATCAAACAATTTCATTATATGATTATTTACATATTTCCGACATTTAGCTTGAACAGCCAGTAGTAGTATATTTTATTTTACTATACTGGTAATTAAAAAATATTAGTTAACGTGGTTGTTTAATTAGATATTAATTTGATGGATATAAATTATATTAACAGGGCTGGCAAAGATAGGGGAGAGAGAGTGGTATTTCTTTGTGCCAAGAGAGAGGAAGAATGGGCATGGTGGAAGACCAAATAGAACAACTGCAAATGGTTATTGGAAGGCAACCGGATCGGACCGATCCATTCGGTGCTTGACGGATTCGAAAAGGTTATTGGGTCTTAGAAAGACTTTGGTTTTCTACGAAGGAAGAGCACCAAAAGGTTGCAGAACTGACTGGGTGATGAATGAGTACAGATTGCCCAGCACCTTTTCCTTACCTAAGGTATTATTATTGTTTGGCAAAATTCAACATGTTCATAGATAAATTTTAATACCATCACTAGTTTTTTTAGTTAATTGGGTTCTAATTAGGATTTTCAAACTTATAATGTCTCAATTCTAAAAATAATTCAAGCACCACCTATGCATGATCACTAATTCAATGTGTGTGCAAATATCCATAAACTAATTATATTAATTTTTGACATACCCATTATACAATATATATATATATATATATATATATATATATATATATATATATATATATATATATATATATATATATATATATATATATGTGTGTGTGTGTGTGTGTGTGTGTGTGTGTGTGTGTGTGTGTGTGTGTAGCCTGTTAATGTTGAAAAATGAATCACACATCGAATAATAATAAAATATATATAAAAGGCTTATAAATAAGTATTGGGTGTTGAATCTAGTACAAATCAATTGATTTTGTATAAATCGTTGCAATACTTGCCTACTTATAAGAACACATATATACATGCCCATAAATTTTAATAATTAATAATTGTGAAAGCTATGTATATTGAAACAAAAACTGATTTGCATCTGTTTGATGCAGGGGGACATAGTGCTTTGCAAGATTTACAGAAAGGCAACATCATTAAAGGTTTTGGAGGAAAGGGCAGCTACAGAAGAGGTAACCAGGGCATCCAAAATCACATCTTCAATTCCTCTAATAGAAGAAAATGCTCTTTCTTTTTATGACCAACAAATGAACTTTGCTAACTTGATGTTCTTACAAGACATTTCTCAAGAAGAAAAAAAATGGCACTATTAGAGGAAGAGAATTGAAGTTTTCCTCCTTCTTCATCTTCCCCCAATCGCTTCAATTTCGATTTAAACCATTTATTTGCTAATTGTGGGCCCAATAAAAAATGGTCCCACTTGAATGTATTATTTTTTTTAATGCATTTTTAATTTTAGTTGGCACTTGGCTTAGTAAAATTTCTGCCTTTATGTGCTAGTGACCCCAGGCAACGTTGGCATAATGTAATGAACTAATGATGCTATTTTGTAATTGTAAAATAGTGGAATTTGCTTAGTATATTTTTTTTCCATGTGATTAATGTGCTATGTTTTATGATGGTTTTGAAATTGAGTTAGTTTAGTTGGTGTATTTAGTTTCGTTGGTGTATTTCTTTTCTAGTATTCATTTCCATTCCCTTGAATATAATTTAGTATCAATATATAGAAATATAGAAAAGACTTGGCTAAATATGATGTATACATCACTTACAATATAATACGTTGTGATTTAAAATATGCTAAGGCCTAAGATTTGTTGGGGTTTCAGTGCAATCCTAGTCCAACTCTAAATTTTTGAAGGAAATATTTGGATATTAACTTTATTAGTGGAAGCACCAATATGAATACAAAATCAAAAATAAAGAAAAAGTAAATATATTGCTTTTTTCTACTTTATTTGTAAACCTCACATATAAATATAATAGCACAAAAAAATCACCAACTTTAGTATTTTTGCAATGTGATCACTAAAAAAAATTATTTTGCCAAAAAATACCTTAATTTTTAAAATCTTTGCGTCCAATGGTCACTAGTTGAATCTAAGCCTAAGAGACTGATGTGGACTGCCATGCAAGCTACATACTACAAGAAACTACCGTAGTACTGATGGAAAATAATCTATCAATAATTACTGATGGAAAATCATTTTTAAAAGATAAATGGACTCTTCAATGGAATACTGACGGAATCTTGTTAGTATTTACCGACAGAAATTTTCCATTGAAAATATCTGGCTCGAATAAATGGCCGAGTATTTATCGATAATTTAGTAACTGTATATCTGTGGAATAGATTGGCGAGAAAAATTAGCATGCATTTAATTCTATACTAATGGAATTACCAATGAAAGGCCATGTGACATTGATCATTTTGTCGGTAATTTAACAGTATGTTAATTGGGAGAATTTTCATAAAGTTTTATTGATTTACCAATGGATTTGCAGATGGAATTACAAACACTACATGGCATTCCATTGGTAAGGAAGCCCTATAAATCACACTTGTCCCTTTCTTCTTCCTTCTCTCTTTTCTTTGTCTTTGCTCTCTACTGCCTCTCACCATTCACCTGTAGTCACGCCAGCGTCGGTTCACTGTCATCCTACCACCATCTGTTCATTAGTAAGTTTTTCTTATTTTATTCTTATTTTTTCTTTTGGCTTTGATTAATTGCTCTGTTCTTCTGCCAATGAGCCTATGCTCCCTTGCTCCGTCCATTCGCCGGCGTCGGTGGTCCCTTACTCCATCACCGTTCACGTTTGCAAGTAGGATTTTTATATTTTTTTTCAAATTAATTATTGAATGTAATTGAATAATGAATTATTTGGGTATTTTGTTAATTTTTGTTTTTGATATATGTTTGTTGAATTTATTAATTTGTTAATTTTGTATTTTGTATTAATTTGTTAATTTTATATATTTTTGTTAATTTTATTTGGTAATTGGTGTGGTACTTTGTTAATTTGTAATTTTTGTTAAAATTTTAAATTTGTTAATTTTATATTTTCTGTTAATTTGTTAATTTTATGTATTTTTTTTTATTTTTTGTTAATCTATATTTTTTATAAAATTTTCTTTGTACTTTTTAATTTTTTGTTAGTCCGTATTTTATATGAATTTTCTTTTTGTAATTTGTTAATTTGTTAATTTTGTAGCTAGCTGTAACATCTTAATAAGTTTATTTTTTACTTTTAGACTTTTGGGGTATTTATTTATTTAAATTTAATAAATATTCTAATTAGTAAAAATTTCAAGAACATTTTAAAGTGATATTAAATTATTGCTAATTGATAAATATTATTATTCGTATTGTTTTGTTAATTCCAAATTATTTTAAGAAATTAACACCTATTTATTATTAATTTGTTCAAACATATTGTGATTTCATTATTATTAAAATTATATTAAAAATCAGTATTTTTAATAATTATTGATTAAGCTATTTTAAATTTTGGTATCAATTATTGTTATTGATTATTAGTGAAATATTTCTATTATTAATTTTAGTGAATTATTATTATTATTATTATTATTATTATTATTTAAAAAAAAGGATTTTTTCATTCTGCTTATTTAAGTAGGCTTATTTGTCCATTAGGACCAATCAATTGCTCATTAAAGGGGAAGGGGTTCTGCCAGATTCAGAGGAGAGAGAGAGAGAGAGAGAGACAGGAGAGACAGGAGAAGAAGGGAGAAGGAGGCAGCCAACTTTTGCCCACTGGACCGCTGCTTTCTAGCTACCAAAATTGAGCACACGCTAGACCACCAAGAAGAAGAGGTGGAGATCTTTCCAATGCCACCAAGCTCGCCACCAGACTCCATTGAACGAGGCTACACGAGTTGGCGGACTAGTAGCTTCTGAACCATTTTTCAATGATTTTCCAACTTTTGTTTCCAATAATTTTGGTACAAATGAACTCTTCATCTTCCCAACTTTTATTTAGTATATCATTTATAATTTTTAGACTAATTTAAATTTTGGTCGAAATTTAATGACATACAGTTGACCGGAGCAGTTTTCCGATGACCCTTCGATGAACAATAGATAGCCAGCAAACCTAGATATTCATCTCGAAATAAGATTATCAATACTCTTTTTATCGAAATCCGATACTAAAATAAATTTCCGGTGAACCTTTGCTAAGCGACGATCGAACTTCCGAATTTGTTTCTAATGATTATTTTGATTATAAAACATAATAGTTTTATGTGATTAAGAAATAAAATAGATTAATAATGATTTTTATAAAAGATTATTAAGTTAATTAATTTAGATCTATAGAAATCCTTAGTACAGAGATCAATAATAATTAAATTGAAAGTTTTATTGTAGGTCATAAATCAGAAATTGTTGTACCTCATTCAAATTGAGGTCATAAATCAGAAATTGTTGTACCTCATTCAAATTGAAGTGATTGGCATTGGTTTGGAGGAAAATTTGCTTAAAGAGGTGAGTTATGGAATATATCGATACATGGTAACCTACCATAAATGATTTATTAAAAGTCTTATTGAATTAAATTGACTTATATTGCTTATTGCTTATTATTGTTATTGTTGTTACCGGCCTTTGACTTTTTATTGTTATTCATCATTGAATCACTATTTCATTTTATTAACCTATTTTAATTAGTGAGTATTATTTATTGATTTATCAAAAGACCATTTGGGTCTGATTGTTGTTATTATTCCTACCAAGCTATGGACCAAGCAATTGACCATACATATGACAGAACACCTATACTAATGGAGGATAAACCATTAGGCCATGTACATCGGTGACCTAACTGATAGAGTCAAATATATCAGTGTCCCACATAGAAAGGACTATATACTCTAGGCGTATGCTTGGCCAAACATACATAAACAAGGGAGAAGTTACTGCCTTTATTAATTATTGATTGATTGATTTGTTCTATCTCTTTGGTGCCATTCCTTCTAAGCACATATATATTATTGTTTCTAACCCGTTTTGTTATATACTCATTATTCAACTCCATGTATGATTATATTTCATAATTTACTGAGTTGAATGCTCACCCCTCTTTATTGTGGTCTTTCAGGTGTTAGAGTAAGGGAAGATAGAAATAGAGATGAATGAGCTTCTTATTCTCCTTCCCTTTATGTGAAGTTATCTTATGTAAATATTTTAATCAGTTTATTATGCTTCATTATGTACTACTCTAGGTACTCCACAGTAATTGAATGGATTTAGAGGTAGTTATTTTTGATAATTAAAATATAATAGAATATATGCATGTATTGGAATTGATATTAAGTTGATTTAGGGAGATTATTGGTATATTGGGCTCTACAGGTATATGGTATTCTTAAACTTACCATTGCCTTAGAACCGTCACATCATCGAGAATCCGAGATGTGACACTAGCTAGTTTAGAATTATTTTTTTTTTGTTGATTTTATGGAAGCTGTATATTGTTGTGTTTCTTAACAATTTATGTAATTGGTTCGGAATATATGGATTATGTAATGGAATTTTTTTTTAATTTCCTATGTGTATTAAGAATAATAAAAAATATATTAGTTGAATTTTTGAGAATTTGTATAATTTTGTATATAGAATATGAATGTGTTTTTTATTTCTGTAATTTAGTTTTTATGTAATTATTTATATTTCTGTAATTTGTTGTTATTGTCATTTATACAAATTACAGAATTTACTGAATTTTTTAGATTTTTAGGTTATAATTTTTAGTTTTGATTTTTTAATTGGCTTGTAAATCTTTTTCATTTTCTTTTGATTTTTACCATTGTGTTCTTTGAATTTTTACTCTACAAAAATGTAGTATATGAATTTTTTTTGTGTAATTTTTAAACTATAATTATATATATAGTTATATGTATAAGCTGGAATTCTTTTTATGTATATGTTGCACGCATATTTTTGCTATATTCTTTTTATGTATATGTTGTACGCATGTTTTTGTTATATTAGATTTTTTTATAACGTACTTCATACATTGATCTTCATTGTGACTCATTACAATTTATTAGAGATATAAATAGTTATTTTAAACTTTTTCAAGTAAACTGAAATAATATATATATTAAATAAAATATGTTTTTTGAAATAAAAAATACTATTAGGAATGCTCTAAGTATATTATAAATATATTCTTCTCTCTTTTCAAATTGAAATTATATATGATATTAATGTATACACACACATGTACATTACTACAAAAAAATTACTTTTACTAATGGAATATAATAAAGATTATTTTGAAAGTTTGAATTCTTTGCATACATTTTAATTATTTATTTTATTAGCTTTTCAATTTAAAAAAAAAAATCAAAAGTTCATTTAATTTAATAATATAAATGAAAATAAGAAATTTATTAATAATAATTTTTAAAAAAATTTTACAAAAAGAAAAACATTGCCATTCTAAGTCAATAAACTTTTCAATTTTATTTATTAAGTATTTAGTAGGAAGTTAATCTTTTCAAGAACACTAAGAAAATATTTTTTTCTTGCATGGTATTTCATCACACACTATAGAATATATATTTTAAAACTAAAATTTAATTTTATTTAATTATAAAATTAAAAAATATTTTTAAAAGAAAAAAATAAATTTTTAAAAATTAAAAAAATAAACACAACTTTTAACATGCTTTTTAAGCATAATGGTTGAGTTGTGTGATTTTTTTTTTTTAATAACCACTAATTATATAAC
>CANTUT010000870.1:10000-12500 GCA_947687605.1 Reutealis trisperma
CCTGCCAATTGGGTTGATGCTGCTGGGATGGCTACCGACCCTTATAATGGATTAAGAGAATGTATTGGACTCAGAGAGCCAGGATAGGAAGATTAGCTCCCTATATTGAGGATTAGTATGATACTGTGGACTGTGTTCCATCCTTGTATGATTTTTGTGATTTGTTTGTCTGTTTGGCATAGTGCATTAGCATTATGATCATTGAGTAGTATATTACATTAGGTTCTATATAGCTCATTTAGTTGAACGCTCATTCTTGTTCAAATTATTTTTCAAGTGGTGGAATGAGCTTGTGAAGGGATTTGAATTGAGTTAAACTGCCTTTAACCTTTTTGGCAGTGTTCTGTATTTAAGTATGATTTATGTAAATAATATTCATATATTTGTATAATTGTATTAGTACTTTAGAAACTCTACAATGTTACTCTTGAAATCTGTATTTTATTTATTATCAGTTATAATATATATATTCTGAGTTGAGAAATTGCTATGTTAAGCATAAACCAATTATATGGTAATTGAGATTTGAGATGATTAAGTTGATAACCCAATATAACATTGATTTAAAATGTTGTTAATTTGCATTTGCTTAACATATGGGCCCATAGCCCTATTATATAATGTTTTTGTAGTTTTGTATGATGTCAGGCTTACTACGAGCATTGGTAGCCATGTACATCACCTGTGTCCTAGTGCCAATTACATGTCTTCGATTTTGGGGCATGACATTCCATTCTTTTATTTAACTAAAGTTATACTTGCATCCATGCATCGATTGTGTGTATAATATACATTTAATAATTATGCATTATGAATAGTATTTAATTCCTTAGCATATGTATGTGAATGTTCATTAATATTTTTATTGCATATTGGTTGTGGATGTTGATGTAAGTGGGATGATATAGTGCCATTAAGGAAAATGGAGCTGTGTATGATGACATTATGATGATAGATGAGCTACGACTGGTGTATAACGGTTGCTGGCTTGCTCATCGCTTATGTGCTGCTAACAGTCGGATCAGTGCTGCTGGGACAGTTGCGACCCTTATAATGGATAAAGAGAATATATTGGACTCAGAGAGCCAAGATAGGAGGATTGGCTCCCCATATTGAGTATTAGTGTGGTGCTGTGCACTATGTTCCATCCTTGTATGATTTTGTGATTTGTTTGTCTATTTGGCATAGTGCATTAGTTTTATGATTTTGAGTAGTTATATTATATTAGGATCTATAAAACTCATTGAGTCAAACATCCTTTCTCGTTTAAATTATTTTTCAAGTGGTGGAATGAGCTTGTGAATGGATTTGAATTGAGTTAAACTCCCTTTTACCTTTCGTCAATGTTCTATATTTAAGTATTAAGCTATGTAAATAATATTCATATATTTGTATAATTATATTAGTACTTTAGAACTCCGCAATGTTACTTTTGAAACTATATTTTATTTATTGTCAGTTATAATATAAATATTCTAAGTTGAGAAATTGTTTTATTAAGTAGAAACCAATTATATGGTAATTGAGATTTGAGTTGATAGCCCAGTGTGGTATAGATTTAAAATATTGTTGATTTGGATCTGCTTAACATATGGGCCCTATAGCCCTATTATATGATGGTTTTGTCATTTTGTATGATGTCAAACTTACTATGGGGCACTGGTAGCTACATGCATCACCTCTGTACTAGCACCGGTCACGTTGCCTTCGAGTTCGCGGTGTGATAAACTTGGTATTAGAACAAAGATCTAGTGACCTCTAGTATATTTAGAGTTAAAGGAGTTGTAGATGGTCCTTGTTTCTGTAACATGCGGAGTATAGTATTCCTAAATGTCTTTTGAGTTTCCTTTGCTTTCAATTCAGCATTAATGTTACGTTGTGATGAGTTAGTGGTATTAATTATGTTGGTGTGTGTGGTTCCTATGTGTGTAGTAAGTTTGTATGACATGATGAATTTGATCGCTATTCTTATACTTGTGATATAGCCAATTGTGGCTAAAGTAATGTATTGGAGAGCACAGTGGAAGCGTGGCACAGAAGTTAATTTAAGTGTGCAGTGCTGGTTGGGTTTGAAAATTTCAGAACGAATTTTCTTAAGGGGAAAATTGTAACAACTTGATTTTTTAGTTTTATTTTATAAAATTTTATTTCACACAGAAATGTACTATTTTATTATTTTCTTTAATAAAGCGTAAATGAAATTTTCCTTTTAATTCAATTTTATATATTTTTATGATTTGAAAAATTTATTATTAATAGTAATTTTATTTAAATGTTAAATGTGCGAATATAATTGAAGAAGCACTTATAAATTTAATTATCAAAACATTATTGTGGTTATTTTGAGGAAAAGTATTTATTTATTCATTTATTTATGAAAAATATTTAATCGGGATTTATTTAGCAATTATGAAAATTTTATAAGAATAAATTTTATATTAATTAAGGTTTATTATTATTTTTATTATTATTAAGATTGATTTGGTAGATATATACATAT